>CATQJD010000083.1:7500-209130 GCA_958298945.1 Atherix ibis | reverse complement strand
ATAAAATATAAAATATAAAATATAAAATATAAAATATAAAATATAAAATATAAAATATAAAATATAAAATATAAAATATAAAATATAAAATATAAAATATAAAATATAAAATATAAAATATAAAATATAAAATATAAAATATAAAATATAAAATATAAAATATAAAATATAAAATATAAAATATAAAATATAAAATATAAAATATAAAATATAAAATATAAAATATAAAATATAAAATATAAAATATAAAATATAAAATATAAAATATAAAATATAAAATATAAAATATAAAATATAAAATATAAAATATAAAATATAAAATATAAAATATAAAATATAAAATATAAAATATAAAATATAAAATATAAAATATAAAATATAAAATATAAAATATAAAATATAAAATATAAAATATAAATATAAAATATAAAATATAAAATATAAAATATAAAATATAAAATATAAAATATAAAATATAAAATATAAAATATAAAATATAAAATATAAAATATAAAATATAAAATATAAAATATAAAATATAAAATATAAAATATAAAATATAAAATATAAAATATAAAATATAAAATATAAAATATAAAATATAAAATATAAAATATAAAATATAAAATATAAAATATAAAATATAAAATATAAAATATAAAATATAAAATATAAAATATAAAATATAAAATATAAAATATAAAATATAAAATATAAAATATAAAATATAAAATATAAAATATAAAATATAAAATATAAAATATAAAATATAAAATATAAAATATAAAATATAAAATATAAAATATAAAATATAAAATATAAAATATAAAATATAAAATATAAAATATAAAATATAAAATATAAAATATAAAATATAAAATATAAAATATAAAATATAAAATATAAAATATAAAATATAAAATATAAAATATAAAATATAAAATATAAAATATAAAATATAAAATATAAAATATAAAATATAAAATATAAAATATAAAATATAAAATATAAAATATAAAATATAAAATATAAAATATAAAATATAAAATATAAAATATAAAATATAAAATATAAAATATAAAATATAAAATATAAAATATAAAATATAAAATATAAAATATAAAATATAAAATATAAAATATAAAATATAAAATATAAAATATAAAATATAAAATATAAAATATAAAATATAAAATATAAAATATAAAATATAAAATATAAAATATAAAATATAAAATATAAAATATAAAATATAAAATATAAAATATAAAATATAAAATATAAAATATAAAATATAAAATATAAAATATAAAATATAAAATATAAAATATAAAATATAAAATATAAAATATAAAATATAAAATATAAAATATAAAATATAAAATATAAAATATAAAATATAAAATATAAAATATAAAATATAAAATATAAAATATAAAATATAAAATATAAAATATAAAATATAAAATATAAAATATAAAATATAAAATATAAAATATAAAATATAAAATATAAAATATAAAATATAAAATATAAAATATAAAATATAAAATATAAAATATAAAATATAAAATATAAAATATAAAATATAAAATATAAAATATAAAATATAAAATATAAAATATAAAATATAAAATATAAAATATAAAATATAAAATATAAAATATAAAATATAAAATATAAAATATAAAATATAAAATATAAAATATAAAATATAAAATATAAAATATAAAATATAAAATATAAAATATAAAATATAAAATATAAAATATAAAATATAAAATATAAAATATAAAATATAAAATATAAAATATAAAATATAAAATATAAAATATAAAATATAAAATATAAAATATAAAATATAAAATATAAAATATAAAATATAAAATATAAAATATAAAATATAAAATATAAAATATAAAATATAAAATATAAAATATAAAATATAAAATATAAAATATAAAATATAAAATATAAAATATAAAATATAAAATATAAAATATAAAATATAAAATATAAAATATAAAATATAAAATATAAAATATAAAATATAAAATATAAAATATAAAATATAAAATATAAAATATAAAATATAAAATATAAAATATAAAATATAAAATATAAAATATAAAATATAAAATATAAAATATAAAATATAAAATATAAAATATAAAATATAAAATATAAAATATAAAATATAAAATATAAAATATAAAATATAAAATATAAAATATAAAATATAAAATATAAAATATAAAATATAAAATATAAAATATAAAATATAAAATATAAAATATAAAATATAAAATATAAAATATAAAATATAAAATATAAAATATAAAATATAAAATATAAAATATAAAATATAAAATATAAAATATAAAATATAAAATATAAAATATAAAATATAAAATATAAAATATAAAATATAAAATATAAAATATAAAATATAAAATATAAAATATAAAATATAAAATATAAAATATAAAATATAAAATATAAAATATAAAATATAAAATATAAAATATAAAATATAAAATATAAAATATAAAATATAAAATATAAAATATAAAATATAAAATATAAAATATAAAATATAAAATATAAAATATAAAATATAAAATATAAAATATAAAATATAAAATATAAAATATAAAATATAAAATATAAAATATAAAATATAAAATATAAAATATAAAATATAAAATATAAAATATAAAATATAAAATATAAAATATAAAATATAAAATATAAAATATAAAATATAAAATATAAAATATAAAATATAAAATATAAAATATAAAATATAAAATATAAAATATAAAATATAAAATATAAAATATAAAATATAAAATATAAAATATAAAATATAAAATATAAAATATAAAATATAAAATATAAAATATAAAATATAAAATATAAAATATAAAATATAAAATATAAAATATAAAATATAAAATATAAAATATAAAATATAAAATATAAAATATAAAATATAAAATATAAAATATAAAATATAAAATATAAAATATAAAATATAAAATATAAAATATAAAATATAAAATATAAAATATAAAATATAAAATATAAAATATAAAATATAAAATATAAAATATAAAATATAAAATATAAAATATAAAATATAAAATATAAAATATAAAATATAAAATATAAAATATAAAATATAAAATATAAAATATAAAATATAAAATATAAAATATAAAATATAAAATATAAAATATAAAATATAAAATATAAAATATAAAATATAAAATATAAAATATAAAATATAAAATATAAAATATAAAATATAAAATATAAAATATAAAATATAAAATATAAAATATAAAATATAAAATATAAAATATAAAATATAAAATATAAAATATAAAATATAAAATATAAAATATAAAATATAAAATATAAAATATAAAATATAAAATATAAAATATAAAATATAAAATATAAAATATAAAATATAAAATATAAAATATAAAATATAAAATATAAAATATAAAATATAAAATATAAAATATAAAATATAAAATATAAAATATAAAATATAAAATATAAAATATAAAATATAAAATATAAAATATAAAATATAAAATATAAAATATAAAATATAAAATATAAAATATAAAATATAAAATATAAAATATAAAATATAAAATATAAAATATAAAATATAAAATATAAAATATAAAATATAAAATATAAAATATAAAATATAAAATATAAAATATAAAATATAAAATATAAAATATAAAATATAAAATATAAAATATAAAATATAAAATATAAAATATAAAATATAAAATATAAAATATAAAATATAAAATATAAAATATAAAATATAAAATATAAAATATAAAATATAAAATATAAAATATAAAATATAAAATATAAAATATAAAATATAAAATATAAAATATAAAATATAAAATATAAAATATAAAATATAAAATATAAAATATAAAATATAAAATATAAAATATAAAATATAAAATATAAAATATAAAATATAAAATATAAAATATAAAATATAAAATATAAAATATAAAATATAAAATATAAAATATAAAATATAAAATATAAAATATAAAATATAAAATATAAAATATAAAATATAAAATATAAAATATAAAATATAAAATATAAAATATAAAATATAAAATATAAAATATAAAATATAAAATATAAAATATAAAATATAAAATATAAAATATAAAATATAAAATATAAAATATAAAATATAAAATATAAAATATAAAATATAAAATATAAAATATAAAATATAAAATATAAAATATAAAATATAAAATATAAAATATAAAATATAAAATATAAAATATAAAATATAAAATATAAAATATAAAATATAAAATATAAAATATAAAATATAAAATATAAAATATAAAATATAAAATATAAAATATAAAATATAAAATATAAAATATAAAATATAAAATATAAAATATAAAATATAAAATATAAAATATAAAATATAAAATATAAAATATAAAATATAAAATATAAAATATAAAATATAAAATATAAAATATAAAATATAAAATATAAAATATAAAATATAAAATATAAAATATAAAATATAAAATATAAAATATAAAATATAAAATATAAAATATAAAATATAAAATATAAAATATAAAATATAAAATATAAAATATAAAATATAAAATATAAAATATAAAATATAAAATATAAAATATAAAATATAAAATATAAAATATAAAATATAAAATATAAAATATAAAATATAAAATATAAAATATAAAATATAAAATATAAAATATAAAATATAAAATATAAAATATAAAATATAAAATATAAAATATAAAATATAAAATATAAAATATAAAATATAAAATATAAAATATAAAATATAAAATATAAAATATAAAATATAAAATATAAAATATAAAATATAAAATATAAAATATAAAATATAAAATATAAAATATAAAATATAAAATATAAAATATAAAATATAAAATATAAAATATAAAATATAAAATATAAAATATAAAATATAAAATATAAAATATAAAATATAAAATATAAAATATAAAATATAAAATATAAAATATAAAATATAAAATATAAAATATAAAATATAAAATATAAAATATAAAATATAAAATATAAAATATAAAATATAAAATATAAAATATAAAATATAAAATATAAAATATAAAATATAAAATATAAAATATAAAATATAAAATATAAAATATAAAATATAAAATATAAAATATAAAATATAAAATATAAAATATAAAATATAAAATATAAAATATAAAATATAAAATATAAAATATAAAATATAAAATATAAAATATAAAATATAAAATATAAAATATAAAATATAAAATATAAAATATAAAATATAAAATATAAAATATAAAATATAAAATATAAAATATAAAATATAAAATATAAAATATAAAATATAAAATATAAAATATAAAATATAAAATATAAAATATAAAATATAAAATATAAAATATAAAATATAAAATATAAAATATAAAATATAAAATATAAAATATAAAATATAAAATATAAAATATAAAATATAAAATATAAAATATAAAATATAAAATATAAAATATAAAATATAAAATATAAAATATAAAATATAAAATATAAAATATAAAATATAAAATATAAAATATAAAATATAAAATATAAAATATAAAATATAAAATATAAAATATAAAATATAAAATATAAAATATAAAATATAAAATATAAAATATAAAATATAAAATATAAAATATAAAATATAAAATATAAAATATAAAATATAAAATATAAAATATAAAATATAAAATATAAAATATAAAATATAAAATATAAAATATAAAATATAAAATATAAAATATAAAATATAAAATATAAAATATAAAATATAAAATATAAAATATAAAATATAAAATATAAAATATAAAATATAAAATATAAAATATAAAATATAAAATATAAAATATAAAATATAAAATATAAAATATAAAATATAAAATATAAAATATAAAATATAAAATATAAAATATAAAATATAAAATATAAAATATAAAATATAAAATATAAAATATAAAATATAAAATATAAAATATAAAATATAAAATATAAAATATAAAATATAAAATATAAAATATAAAATATAAAATATAAAATATAAAATATAAAATATAAAATATAAAATATAAAATATAAAATATAAAATATAAAATATAAAATATAAAATATAAAATATAAAATATAAAATATAAAATATAAAATATAAAATATAAAATATAAAATATAAAATATAAAATATAAAATATAAAATATAAAATATAAAATATAAAATATAAAATATAAAATATAAAATATAAAATATAAAATATAAAATATAAAATATAAAATATAAAATATAAAATATAAAATATAAAATATAAAATATAAAATATAAAATATAAAATATAAAATATAAAATATAAAATATAAAATATAAAATATAAAATATAAAATATAAAATATAAAATATAAAATATAAAATATAAAATATAAAATATAAAATATAAAATATAAAATATAAAATATAAAATATAAAATATAAAATATAAAATATAAAATATAAAATATAAAATATAAAATATAAAATATAAAATATAAAATATAAAATATAAAATATAAAATATAAAATATAAAATATAAAATATAAAATATAAAATATAAAATATAAAATATAAAATATAAAATATAAAATATAAAATATAAAATATAAAATATAAAATATAAAATATAAAATATAAAATATAAAATATAAAATATAAAATATAAAATATAAAATATAAAATATAAAATATAAAATATAAAATATAAAATATAAAATATAAAATATAAAATATAAAATATAAAATATAAAATATAAAATATAAAATATAAAATATAAAATATAAAATATAAAATATAAAATATAAAATATAAAATATAAAATATAAAATATAAAATATAAAATATAAAATATAAAATATAAAATATAAAATATAAAATATAAACTTTCTTGCACTTAGAATCAAGAAATATAGTATGAAGTAGAAATACAGTAAAAATATGCAATTAGGTGTCAAGTGTCCTAAGCAAACAAATACTTCTAATCTATTAGTAAAATGCAACTTAGTTCAATAAAGGAAAATCCTAAATAAAAAAAACAGTATTTTACTCCATCCATTGAATCCACCTAAGATCGTAACATATTTTGGTAAAATGTTTATTTAAAAGAATTTGTATTAATTTGAGTACAAAATGTCGCAAAAAACCAATTCAGCCTAGTGCACAACGAGAACAGCAGCAACCAGCTGGTGAAGGGGATGCTAAAGAAGATGAACGTGCAGTGGTAGAAATGACTGCAACTTCGTCTGTAATCAGAAAATCTGCAGTCGATATATCGGATTTACTGGTCTTCATGAAAGTACATCCGCCAACAAGGGCAGAATCAGGAGCAGGTTTTATTTAATCGAGAAGAACAGAGCCGCTGATAATAAGAACAGAGCGAGCGTCTAGTAGAGTCACAGCTTTCGGCGTACTAGAAGCAATAACAGACTTAAGGCGTCTCTCAAAGAATCCCAAGATAGGCTAAAAGCAAAAATGGAATCCAAAGTAAATCAAATAGAAGAAAAGGTGATATTTAAAGTCAATCTAGTAGAAGAGAAGTTTAGGACTGAAGTCTACATAGTGAAAGAGAAGGCTAAAGTTAAACAAATGAGAATTACGAAAATTAAGGCCAATAGTGTTTCAAGCACCGGTCACAGTATTGCCACATCTGTAGGTGGTAAATTAAAGGTTCCACCGTGTGAAGTACTTCATGGGCAGCATACAAGTTACAGTTTGAATCTGTGGCTAAGACAAATTGGTGGACAGATAAACAGGAAAAATACTGGGATTACGTGATCAGGCTCTTACTATGTTAAAGGCTCTTGGTGGTGAACCCACATAAGATCGTTTATTGTAAGTGCTAGCATGATGCTACAGGGAGAGCCATCTGGAGCATGTTCTCCGAACATAGCTTAAGAATCGGACTCAGCGTCGTAATGTAGGTCTCCAACAGGGCACTGAAAATTGACAGATTGGTGCTGTAGTCATATCAATATATATTGACTTCTCTCATCGATAAAATATTGCTCCATACATTTGTCGAGCTGATATTGAATTTGTACATCAGATCAGCTGTGCGATTGGGGCATCATTGAAAAAAGCGTTTGCTTATGCATTGAAGGAAGAGACATTTCAACAAGATACGAGAACGCACCAGGTTAGAATAATTGTAATCAAGAATACTGGTGCAAGCCTAAACAACCGCCTGCATCTATTTAAGATGTAACCGATGCAGAAAATAGCTAAATTAGATCATACTGCCCGAATACGAGGGTTCTAAACACTACGGATAGACGATTATCCCTTGCGCTTCGGGATATTTCCCGTATAGCTATAATTAGGGAAACGAATTTGCCATGGCATTTATATGGGCCGTGTGATGGCTGATATGAAGGAGGCCCATATTATAAGAATATTACAGGCTTATAATAGAAATAGCCCGTTAATAGACCAATAAATTGATTGAACACCATATCGGTTAACTCTGGATATAGGAGCATTTCGAACAGTTATTGGTTCTCATATGGAAAGACGGTTTGTTAAGAGTTATATTCTAGCGAAATCAATACAAATACAAATTGCTATTAGTCAGCACATATTTGTCCGAAGAAGACTCACGAAAAAATAACATACTTTATGAGAAAATATTTTTGCAAACAGAGCGGATGAGAGAAAATATTCTTGCAAACAGAGCGGGTGCGAGAAAATATTCTTGCAAACAGTATCGACTGGTAATACGGATGTTTTGCCGAATAGCCCTTCTATAAATAACTATTAACATTATACTCGACAAGAGGCTAAAGGTGCCGAAGTTGTAAGAAGCATAAAAATTATTTATAATATTCGGTATATGCACTTTCGCCACTGTTGCTCGGCGAACGAGTTAGCTGGATGAAATGTAAATAAATTTAAGTTCAAACAGCTAGCCCACCAGTGCTTCTCCATATTATTTTAAGCTGCAACTCGTTTGTCTAACTGTCGTCTACATACAGGTATTGTAAAGTGGTACTATAATACTCTGCAATCGAGAAAATATAGTCCGCAAACTTCGCTGCATCCATATACATCGATATATGTCCGAGCACCAGAAGGCGTCCAAGAAGTGAACCTAACATCTCATCCGCTCCCAATTTTAGTATCAAATCTACCTACCTCCGATTTCAAACTTTTCCGACTGAACATTAGTCTGGTTGCATATTCAAATAATCCCAAACTTCAGATGCTGATAATCCCAATTTACCCCCGAACTAGTTTTTTCTTACTCACAAATGCCTGCTATATACCGAGTGCCCATATCCCGAGCACTACTATAATAATCTTGGTAACCATAATCGATTTCGATTTCTAATGAACTTGGGTTAGTAGGTGAACCGAAGCTCTCTAAATTCGATAAAGGAATGGAGAATTCAATACGAAGTAAATGATACGCAATCCAATATGGAAGAATTAGTTTCGAGTTGGAAACCTTATCAATAACTAATTGGATGCTGATTACGAGTTCATGGTTAAACATTTACATCTTTTACTACGTGAATAGTTGTCCAACTGGTTTTTAGTTCCACAAAAAATTAATACATAACTAATCTGGGAGTCCATGAAATATACTCTGAATGGATTGGGAAAATCAAATTCTAAATATAGACTTCAAAAAACAACTCCTCAACCGTATTCAATTGACTAATGAAAAATTCTCCGCATAACCCATGGGTTTGGTTTTAGCGTCCTATGAGCAGGACTATTACCTTTTATTAAAGGTTGGCATCCTACTACTAATTTATAGTAGCTAAAATAATTTGTAAATCTTATATATAGTCCCTGGCTTGACACAGAAGTGAGATATTACTTCAGGGTTGTTTATAATCGGTCTGACAAAGCAGAGCTAGATTCGTCTTTATTATGATGCTAAAACCCCAAATTTTTGTAGACCAAAGGGACTTAGATAGCTATAGACGAATTAAAAATGAAGCTGATACGACCCGATTTTTCTAAGCCTTTCAGAATCAGTAGGAGAATGAAGAGGTCAACAAGCGGCATATAGCATACGTTTCGCAAAACCTAAACTCTGCTTAACGTACTTATTCAGTAAAGGAGCAAGAGTATCTTGCAGACGTTATAAATATAGAAAAATGTAGATTTAATTTCAAAAACTTACGATCTAGCAATGGTAGCATATGGAGGTATTGGCAAAGCTTCAGATCTTGTTCGTTGGCATTTTTATTGGTACCGCATGGTAGCGAACGTACGAAAATATATTTTATTGTATTTTTTTTTTTTTTTATTTGACAGGTTTTCATTTCTATGTTACAACACATAGACATGAGAACACAGTCACTCCTATGGAGCATATAGCGGCACTAGAGCCTCTGTGAACTCTCTCCATCTGCTTCTGGCTTGAGCGAGCCTTTTTACTTCCGACCATGATTTGCCAGTTTGTTGGTGTTCGCGCTCGACTGATCTTCTCCAAGTGGTCCTTGGACGTCCTCTGCTGCGATTGCCCTGTGGGTTCCAATCTAGTGCCATCCTTGCTATGTCCGTAGGTGGTTTTCGCAAGGTGTGGCCAATCCAACTCCATTTCCTGCGTTTGATGTTATCTAGCAGGGGTATTTGCTTCGTGAGAAGAAGCAGCTCATCGTTCGTGAGAAAAAAATCTGAAGAAAATTATACTCGTAATCTTTATAGCGCAGTCTCCAATCAGATGAAAATGACAAACGCGTTTGTGGATATGTTTAAGGTGGTTGGTGGTGATATAACCATTTAAATCAATTATGTCAGAAATCGCAAAAATTTAAATCAGAACTACGTTTTGAAAATTGATTACTTTTTTTGAATCATAGACTAGTTATTCCCACGAAACTTAAGCACAAACTTGCAAGGTGGCTCCATGAATCTCATTTGGGGATAGAAAAAATACTTCCACGAGCAAGAATGTTATATTATTGACTTGGACTGAACAGCCAAGAAATAATTACATCATTTTGCATTTGTGATAAGTTCAAAAGAAATAATCAAAAAGAACCACTGTTTCAAGAACAAAGTCCAACGTACCTATATCAGTTTGTCTCCATAGATTTATTTGAATATATATTCCTCAGTTATAAAGAGTGATAATAGCCTATTTAATTCAGCTACGTTTGCTAAATTTTCAGAAAATTTCAATATTCAATTATGATATTTTAGTCCATGATATCCACAGAGCAACGGACTGGCAGAGAAAAACGTGGCAATTGCCAAATATATTCTAAAGAGATATGAAGCAAATTAAGTGGATCAATTTCAGTACAGAATTGTGGAATACGAAAAGACGCCAATCTCTATCATGCGCTTAACACCATCCGAGCTATTCTTTGGCCGGCTGATAAAAATAAAATAGGCCGTATCAGACAAATTACTTATTCGCATAAAATATCGAAAGAAATGGTTCAAGAAAGAATTAAAAACAAAAATGAAAAATAAAATTATTACTATGATCGAAATGGCAAGTCGTTTCCATCATTGTAAGTGAGCGATTTAGTTATATTTAAGAAAAATGGAAAAGAATGGCATTACGGAAAAATAGTTGAAATTGTTAATGATCGCTAATATATTGTAAAGGATATTTTTGACAATCATGTTAGACGTAATCGTAGATTTTTGCAAAAACTAAAAACGAAGACTTTAATGCTAGTGATTTGCTATTTGAAAAAAAATTTAAATCAGGTCACTTAGATAATTACTGGAAATTGAAATTGTTAACCCATTTACGGAAAATGTCATGCGAAATACTATCAATAACTGGAACATAAAAAATAATTTATTAAATTTTATTGTTGATAAACCAGAGCTTCCAGTTGAACAGATCAATAATTTCATCTGCAGAGTACGCAACTGCTGATAGAGATGTTTCAGAAAAAAGTTCTGGAAGTGATACTGAAATTATGCAGAGCTTGCGAATCAAGATAATTAAAGAACACAAATTAATCGTTTTGTATTATATTGTAACAGTCATCAGGAGTTACTGCTCCAAATTTAATTATTGTTAAAATGAAAACTAAAAAAAAAGATAAAAAAGCGTATAATGATGTACTAGAATATAAAATGTAGTTTGACAGCTCAGCTGTATTGAGTAAACGTCATATCACGACAGTGGAACGTCAACCTTGTAATACATAGCTACATTATATAAAGACCAATAAATCAATCATATATTTAATAAAACAAACATTGTTTTCTTTAACAAATATTAACTTCTTAGACTTACTTATAAAATTATTATAATTATTACCTATACACTAAATAATTATGGTAAATAAATATTTATTGATTATTAAATTAGGAGTATTTACTTATTAAAAAAACTCGAGAGAACCGAAAATCATTATTATTACAATATTATCATTTATTAATTATATATGAGAAAAGTGGAACTTTTTTTAGTCTTTAATACGTTTAATATATGCTCGGAGAAAAAAAACTACAAATTTATTAAATAATTAATTTTCAATTTTTTTAGTTACGAAAAAAATTAACAAAAACGAATTAAAATACAAAGATAAAAAATGTTATATAAATTATAAGGTACATGCACACACGTAACACACTCACTTTTACCAATTCTAATCTAATACTTACGAACTTTTTTTTGTACAGTAAATTTTTTATTATAAATAATGTGAATATTTTTTTTTTTTTTATAGTTTCATTTATTTATTATTCAGTAATAGTGGTGGTGGTGTTCATATGAAACTTACAACTAAAGACCCACTGTAGATTTTTATTTTTCTTAACCTACTGATTCACGATGGAATACTCTAGGTTACTTAAGCTATTATATTATTACAAGGTTTTTCCTAAGTCCATTAATATATTGAAATTTAAGTTTCTCTAATTATCTATTATATTTTTTTTTAACATATACTACTAAAAATTTAAAAAAAACGTAGTCCATTTATTATTGTTTTTATATTGTTACTTAGACTAAAAGAAAGAATTTACACGTAATTTACAACTACCCATACCCAAAACTTATAACTAATTCATAACCCTAGTGATATTTTGGTTAACCTTCGTCGATCCACCAGCATCGCGTTTTTGTTTTCTTTTTGTCTCTTGTCGATATTTCTGTGTTATATTGTAGACTATTTATGTTTCTGCTGTTTGCAATATTCCTTGGAATTTTTTTGTCTGATGCTCTGGGTTTGGTGTGGAATAAAATTGGGATCTTATTTGCGTCTTGGATATATGCGTGTTTATCCAAAAAGATGAAAGCTTCAGGGGGTATGAAACCTGTGTCCATGCTATATTGAATGTACTGATCATCTGGATATATTGCATGTCCTATTAAGCTATTGTTTTCAGCAAGTTGCGCTCTGTTAAAATGTTTCCTGCAAAGAGAGATTATATGGTTATCTATCCTAATTATGTTTGCCCAGTTATAAATCGTTTTATTAGAGATATAGTGTTTGTAGTTTGTGTTTGGCTTTCGGTATTTTCCAAGGCATGCTCGAAGACATTTCCTTTCGTAAATTCTAAATTTCTCCATTAGTGACGCGCTTACGTTGTACCAAATTTGGCTACCGTAACATAGTATTGGTCTGATTATAACCTGATAAGCGATAATTTTGACTCTGGAAGAAATGAGTCTTGAATAAAACAGTTTGTTGGCGATCCTAAACGCTTTATTTGCTTTTTCAAGAGCTTTTTTAATGTGGTCGGTAAAGTTTAAGTTGTTTTTGAACCATATGCCTAAGTAACGAACACAGGACTTGTTATTGCAAGTTTCGCCATTATCTGCTCTAATGCAAAATTGCTTCCAATTTTGCCGAACCGAGGTATGACACGACTCAATTTTATTTCGAAATAATATCGACTCACACTTACTATAGTTAATTCTTAAGCGCCAAGAGTTAACGAAGTCCTGTGTGATTTTGAACATTTTTTGCAGATTAGCTTGTATATAAGTTAGTTTGCGGTCAGCAGTGTACAATATTATATCGTCTGGAAAAGCTAATGTAAATGTTTTACCTGGCAGGTTGTTCAGTTTCTTTAATAAGTCGTTTATGTAGATAATGAATAGCGTTGGTGATGTTATAGTTCCTTGTTGTAAACCATTGTTAATGCTGTATTTTTTGCTTTGTCCAGCTCCATTTATTTCAACTGTGAATGTTTTGTTGGAAATCATATTAGAAACTGTTTTTATTAAGCACGGTTGGAAGTTATTTTTTATCAGTTTAAATATTAAAGCTTCAGTCCATACTGAGGTAAAAGCATCGGATAAATCGACTAATAGCGCCCCGACACATTCTTTATTATTTATGTACCAGCATATATCCGACATGAGTTTGTTAGCTGAATGAATTGTAGAGTGGCCCATTCTGAATCCAAATAGATTTTCTACTAAAATATTGTTGTTGTTTACTGAGTGTAAAATAGAGTCCTGTATGATTTTCTCGAAAATTTTACTGATGCTAGGCGTAAGACTGATGGGTCTGAAGTTGTTCGGGTCAGATGAATCTTTCCCCGGCTTTTTGATGGAAAGTAATAATTCTTGAGAGCGTTGTTAAATATTGTGACGTAATCGAGGATAACTATATCAGTCAAATGCTTGAGGATGACATTTGGGATGTTGTCAGGATCTGAAGATGTTTTGCTCTTAAGATTTCTAAAACAATATATTGCTTTGTCGGAGGTGGTGAAGTAATTATCTGTTTGGTGTTCTTTAATATTATACGCAATTAATTTATTTGAAAAATTTCTCACATTAAGAGAAATATGTTGTTGTTCAAACTGCCTCACTGTTTCTCGTATTTCGGTGTTGAGTAATTCGTTTGCACTAGCAAGTAATGTTTGTTTAGTTTGGAACGTGAGACCCAAAATATTGCTCATATGGTTATAATTGTCGATGATAAAGTTATTTTCTTCGTCTTTGTGTAGTTCATCAGTGTTGATTCCTGCATCGGTCAATAGGTTTGTTTGGTTTATGTTAATTTTTAGTGGCTTGTTAATGGTGGTGTCTTTTTTTCTAAATATTTTGTTTAGTGTAGGAAACATATCCGTGTTGGAAGGTGAAATTTTTTTTAATTTATTTTCCCAGTGTTTGCTCGCTATTAATCTGTAGTTTTGCTTAATTAATGAATCTAAGTTTGATATAAAAGCCTTAGTCCTTAGGAGGTTGGGGTCGTCATTTCTGCAGTTGGTCCTATACATTTTGTGAAGGTCGCGAATCAAAGCTTGTTTTTTGCAGTTTTAAAATTAGGGTCGTATTAAACTTATCTAGATGATTGTAGATTTTGAGTTTAGGTACCGTTTTTTTGATAGTGTCCTTGATTATTTGGTCTAGCGTGTTGATACAATTGTTGATTTCTTCATTGTTAAGATTTCTATTATTTGGAACATAGCCTGTGTCTACTCCTGTATGCTCCAGATATTTTTTATGTAATTCTTTTTGAAACATTCGCCAGTTTGTTCGTTTGAAATCAAGGCGATCTTTAATATGTTGCGTGTTGAGTATGTTATCGTTATCGGATTCGGTGCTTATATTAAATAGTAATGCACGATGGTCGCTATCATAAGTAAGCGTTCTGAGTAGAGAAGTTGATCTATCGGCATCGAAGGTTACTCTATTGTCAGCTATGCAAATATCTAAGTAAGAGCCGCATCTGGGGTACGAAGGATTTTTGCTGTAGTATAGCCTAGGTTTATATTTTATATTGTTATTTTGTAACCAAGTGTTTATAAAGTTTCCCCTGGTGTTGTTGCTTTTATTATTCCATGTTGTGTGTTTGGCATTTATATCACCAGCCATGATGTATTTGATGTTACATTTATCGAGCTGTAAATCCTTGAAGAGTATTTCGAGTTCTTCGGCAAATTCGTTATTGTGGCTATCAGGAGCATAGGCCGAAACTATGATGAGCTTTTCTCCGTTTGATATGTTTAAGGAAATTGTTGTTGTTTCAAGGCAGTTGAAAGTTTTTAGTCTCGGCAGATTTATTTCTTTGTAACTCATTTTTTTGTTTATTAGTATGGCCGTACCTCCTCCTAGAGTTGAATTTGGTCTGTCCGTTCTAATTATGTTAAAATTTTCAATTTTCAATTTTCTATTTAAATTAAGTTTAGTTTCGGATAAAAGTACTAGATCTGGGTTATGTTTGTCTAAAAATGTTTTCAGGAAGTGTTGTTTATGTAGCGCTACGATTGAATTGACGTTTATTGTTATGATTTTTAGGTTATGATAGTGGTGATTGTTAGTTATCATCAAGTGGAAGGATATCATATATGACGTTGATGCGTCTAGTGTTTACTTTCAGTGAATCCTCTTATGATTTTAAATAGCACGATATTGTGTTCAGGGTGGATTGTATCTGTTTAAGATCAAACTGATTTGTGGTTGGCTCAGCATTGGTTTGGATCTTATTATTATTTAGTAATTTTAATATATCGGCAAATGATTTATTTGGTGAGGTGTAGTTGTTCAACAGTGTAGTTCTGAGTTGCATTTTATCTTTATTAATATTTTTTTTATCTGATAAAGCTTGCTTCAATTTTAAATATTGTGAGCATCCTTTGTAAGGAGCCGGATGTCCAAAATTTTTGCATAAAACGCAAAATAGTTTTTCTTTTATATTTTCAGTTCTTAAGATAGTGCAGTCTGCCGGGTTGTGTGATTTATCGCATTTCACACATCGGTACTCCATTCTGCAATTAGGCGCAGCGTGGCCTAGACGCTGACAACGTTTGCATTGTAGGATATCTGGTTTGTTTAGCTTTTCCCAATTAACTATTTGATTATTAAGGACTTTGATTTTGTACAATTCTGAGACGTCGCTATTTGGTGAAATTTGTACTAAATATATTGGTAGGTTTATATTAAGTTTCGTAGATTTTTTGGTAACTAATCTAACTACTTTGATAAATTTAATATTGGTTAACATTAAGTTGTTTAAGTATTGCAAGATATCATCCGTCGTCTCGTTTTCGTGTAGTCCCTTTAATACAAATGTTTTATTTTTTTCAGAAGCTGGGGTGAAACTATAATAACTGGCATTCACGGCTTCTAATGCTTGTTTTGTTTTATTATAGTTTTCCATGGAATTAACATAAATTGCGTGTTTACTGAAGGAGGTTTTTTTAATATAGAAATCGTTTTTGTCTATTTTTAAATTTTCAATTAAGATTTTGACTATGTCGTTAGGTTCTTAGCCTATAGTATTAATTGGTGGTATTTTGAATTTCTTATTAATAATACTTACCTCATTAGTTGCATTGTTTTGTTTTTCTACCCCGCTCTCGTTGTTATGGTAATTGGTATTATTGTTGTTGTTTGCTCTTGTTGGAGTTGAGTGTGACCTTGAAGTACTGTCTATTGTTAGTTGTTTCTGGCTCTGGTTCTGGCTCTGGCTCTGACTCAGTTGATCTCTGTATTTTTGTTGTTTAATCGAGTTTTTTTTTTATTACTTGTATAAAGTCATCGAACTCAAGGTTAACGACCGAGGTTTGATTGATATCATCAGTTATTACACTTGTTGTTGTTGTTGGGTTAATTATTGGTGGTGTGATATTGTCAATTTTTTTTGAAAGATCCGTTAATTGATTTTTCAATAGTTGAATTTCATTTTTTAATGATTCGTTTTCTACCATATAGTCGTTTCTAGTTCTATATGCCTGTGCCTTGCGGAGCGCCGTTTTACGGGTGCTCCTCTCGTTATGTGTGTGATCTGGGCTGCTATCAGAACCCATATCTACACCATAAGCTTCTGATAGCATTGCGAAGCTGTTTTGGCTATCTTCATTAGATTCCATTTTATGTTTTTTTTAGGAAAGTGATCTATATCATTGTCGCACATTACTCAGCAGAAGCTGGTAATCGGTACCGAGTTGAAATTATAAGCTTTTTACACACTTTATTGTTTTTAAATATTTTTTTTAAATTTAATTGAACTGTTTATCACAATTGAATTCCGTATGCACTAATAAACTGCAGTGCGACTACTCTGAGTGACTGCTCGTTCACGACTGATAATGTGAATATACCATCGGTAATAAAGAGAATTTTAAAAAGGTAGTACAGATTTTGATTTTAAAATTTTCTTTCTTGGCGTGATATACGTTTTTATTTATAATTTTTTTATTTTTATTTATTACAATCTGTAGATTATAATGAATTGGTTTTTTTTCTTTGTATCAATTTAAAAAAAAATTAACTTGAATGAATGGTTCTTTTTTTAAATTCTTATTTTATCAGAAATCTCCTTTAAATTGCTTTTTATATGAATTTAACAAAATCAGAAATTGTAAAAGAAACAAACAATTTTTTTTATTATTCTATATTTTGTAAAGTATTAATTCCTATAGGAAAAATAGAGATATGTGATTTTTTTTAAACAAAAAGAAAACAAAACATCATGCAATACCTATCCTAGGCTTTCCTGAATTCCCAGTAAAGTTGTGTAAGCAAATGCATTGAGCTGAGTTTACAAGGAAATCGTTGTATAAATAGAATGGACACCTCTCAATATTAAGCCTAATAGAGTGATATTGGTGGTCACTCCTCTCACCTCAGTTTCTCTCGTCGATTGTGAGTACAAGTTTTCGAAGTTTTTTATATTATTCATCGCCATTCATCCATTTTCAACTCATAATTTTTATACCCTTTCGGTGTTTCCAGGCTAAATAATTTTTTTTTGCTTTGTTGCGGCATGAAGGGGATAGTGGTGTATTAATGAATATACATTATTTACCCTTCTAGAACTTCACGTCCGCAAAAAAACTAGTTTTCTTTCTTTTCACTATCCTATATCCTTACTCTTTCAGAGTGATAGGAAGACGAAATCATAACAATAGGACAAGTATAATGTTTAGGTAGCCACCATGTCAAATATTAGCGGTGTACTATATGCCTACAATGGTTAATCAATGACTCCGGTTACTGTAACCAATCCTCTATTCTTTCTATTTGTAGCAGAGAATCACTACAGTGGTGGTGAACGCAACATGTTCATTTAAAAAAATATTTTATCCGTAAATGCTCAAAAAAGCGAAGTACAACAACTATAATAATCATAATAATATCCGTAAATGCTCAAAAAAGGGAAGTACAATAATAATAATCATAATAATATACACGTTTTATGTTCGTTGTGTTGGTCTACCTTTTCTATTTTAATTCATTTTATTTTCCTTTATTTGGTACCGCTCTGGCATTTTTGTACAATATATTTTCACTTACGTTTTTCTAAATTTTGATCGTATTACAATATTATTCCTTTTATTTATTTCTATATAGTGTTAGAGAAAAAGTTCTGGAATTTTTATATACAATATTTACGTGAAGATTTTGTCTTTTTGGTACTATTGCTTTTATGTTTATGCCGTATTTCGTTACTCAAGTTTTCCGAGTTCATAATTAGTATATGCGATTTTTCACCTTCTATTTTTGAAATTAGTTTTAAATTGAAAAAAACTTTTATTTATAACCCCCATTTACTTAAATTTTTATTTACCTTTTTTTATTATTAGATATCAATTTATATATTATTTTAGTTATTAATATCGCGTATAATTACTTGTATAATCCACTTTCTAACACTGAATAACGTTCCCACTCGTCCGACATTTTCTGTACCTCTTTGCCCGGATACCTACGTCACTTTTTGAACCAGCGGTACTATGCTGCATACTGCACGCTCCGTAGATAGTAGAGTGTAAGAATACACAACCGGCTAATATATACACACATTTTATTGAAGCTAAGAAATTCCGTGGAATTGCAATGAAGGAAGAACCTTCTCTGCCGCCACTTAGCCACCTAAAAACTTTAAATTCAGCTATAAATGCATTTATTGTAAATATATATTAAACGGTTTTAAAATAAAATAAAAATTTCATATAATTTTAAAAATTATGGAAAAAAATATATTTTGCATCCCTGCGACCGTGCCATCCTGGATCCACCGGTTCTCGTCAGATCACCGAAGTTAAGCAGGACTGGGCGTGGTTAGTACTCGGATGGGTGACCACTTGGAAAACCGCGTGTCGCAGGTAGGTAGCGGGTTCGATTCCCGCTGCCGCCATCTCGGCATTGGTGCCGGGGTGAGAGGCCGACTACAAGCCTTACATATGTAGTCCGTAGGGTCCCCCAACGTCACTGGGGGTTGCTTCGCTGGCCTGATAAGCCGCAAGCCATAAAAAGCATCTTATCATGAAACAGCACAAGAGTAATCATCCGGACAATACCTCAGGCAAAAACGACATTTGGCTTTCACCGAACAACTCGAATGGGTACCTGGAACGTGCGGACTCTCTCCCAAACTTCTCGTCTGGCGCAAGCTACTTCCGAAATGCGACGCTACAATCTCGACATACTGGGAATCTCCGAAACAAGGTGGAAACATCAAGGAATCCTCGCAACGCAGACGGGTGAACACTTCATCTACAGCGGCAACGACAGTGGACACCACTGTGGAGTCGGATTAATCCTATCAGCCAACACAAAGAGATCTCTCATGGGCTACAAACCGGTCTCCGACCGCCTTCTGACAGCCAGGTTCCACTCGAAGTTCCGAAACATCACCATCGTGCAATGCTATGCCCCAACTGAAGTAGAGAATGACGCCAATAAAGAAGCCTTCTACCACCAATTAGAGACGTGTATTCTCTGTGCCGCTATATGCTCCATAGGAGCGACTGTGTCTCATGACTATGTGTATAATGTATAATGTAGAAATGAAACCTGTCAAATAAAAAAAAAAAAAAAAAAAAAAGAACGAATAATAAACGAAAATACAAATTAAAAAGTTATATCTTTTTTAGCCTCGGTACGTGAGACAAATTTTTTTTAAATAGAGCCTATTTAAAGGCGGAGCTTAATTTATCTTTCAATTTGTACTTTTGACATATACAATGTAAACAAACGTTCATGCCGATTAAATTTTAAAAAAAATTTCTGTTGATCCTCAATTTTTCTCCTCAACCTTTTTATGCGAACACTTTTTTGTAGAAAAAATATAATTTAAATAAAGAGCTAAGTGGTTGGAAAACCAAAGATTAGTCAATTTCGTTTTTTAGGTAAGTTGACGATCAAATTAAATTATATAGGAAATAAAGGGCATAATTGTCTTTCATACATTTTGATTGAAGTTTGAGTGCTATAGTTACTTAAAAATTAGAAATGATTCTGAATTAAATGTAAGCAAATGATTAATTTGATCAAAATGGCCTTTTAATCATGGTCGCCTGGTTACTTTAGAATGGGTGTTCCATTGATTTTATATTTTTAGATAGTTAAAAATTGTACTTATGTTACAATATAAATCTATATTAGTATTTGGGAACAATCCGAGATAAGTATCTTAAAAAATCGTGTATGTAGATCATTTATAAAAATAAAATTTTCAAATTATAAATTTTTATAATTTTTTCATTAAGTAATAATACGTTATATTACAGTAAAAATCCATTCTTATAATACTATCATAGCTTAAACCAAAAACTGCTTTCATTCAAATTTACGTATACGACAATGTGAGTAAATTTCTTATCATAAAAATAATTCAATATATTTAATTTATTTAATATTTTCTTAGATTTTTATTATTGAAGAGGAGTAAGTATTGTAAAAGTTGTGTGTCAGGTTTTGATGATACACGTATTTATTTGGTTAAGTATTTAATAAAATAAATAGTGATTTACAAGCAAAAATACAAAATAAAAACATTAATTTTTAAATATAAAAAAAAAAAAAAAAAAAAAAGGGAAATATTTTAAAGAAAAAAAATGAAATATAAAGAAACTACGTGGAAGCGCACATCGGGTGTAGAAGAACAAATAAAAAAGCAACATCAGCATCAACACTACCCAGAAACTAGAAACCAGATAAGTACAAGCTGATAAATTAGAAAGAAAATATTAATAAATAAATCAGAAAAAAGAAAAAATAATTACAAAATTAAAGAATATAAAAATATTCTAACAAATTTCCAGTAAGAAAAATTTAATTGAAATAAAAATATGTTATGCCTTAGAAATATATAAGTTTATATTTTATTCGCGGAGTACTATAGGACGGTTGGGGCAGGCCAAGGAGAATATTTCCATCTAAGGCTCCCCCAACAATGTCGGCGGTCGGTTTCATCCATTTTTACTCTTTTTCTTTTCCCTGTGTTTTATTTTTCTGGTCTTCTTTGGGACGTTTTCTTTCTTTTCTTTACTTTTTATTTTGATTTTGTTTCTTAAAAATAATATAATTTTTTTCAGTTTTTCTGTTTTTTTCCTATCCAATTTCATTTTCGCAACTTTTTACCTTCCTTATCATTTCCTATTCCTCTTTATTTCAGCTGTTTTTCATTTTAATTTTTTTATTTCTTTTTTTTTCTCACTTTCTTCCTTTATTATTATTTTTTTCCTTTCCCCTTCCATAGAGAACTTAACTTCTTCGGGTGTCTCCATTATTCCCTGTTTGGTTTTGGTATGATTTTGCTACTTATGGTGGGTGTGAGAGCATATCTCAGCAATAATTTCAATCCCCCCCCTACAATCTTCCTAGAAAGCTAACAGTAATAAATAATAAAACGATGTCCGATGTAGAATCTACTTGAGCTGTATCAAATTATGCCCTGTAGTTTTTGAGTGGAAGAGTTGGATATGAGCTAGGTACTCGACTGGTCTATAAGGAAATAGATTCATTCAGCCACACACATCATAATTACCACTTGGCTCTATAAGTAATTTGTCAGTGTTTCTTTTGACTCGAATCCTAAGAAGAATTGGCCTCGAGAATATGTGGATCTGGTTAATAACTAGTTATCCTACTCGGTTGATGATTCTCAGAATCCTATTTGCAAGATTTCCAAATTCTCTAGGCTGCATTGAATGGAAAAAATAATCTTTTTTTCATTCAGTGCAGCCTAGAGAATTTGAAAATCTCCCTAATAACTAGTTGACCCACTCGGTTGTCACTGAAGCCCTTATCTAATCCCAAAATCTAATTCTTGGACTCTCACTAAACAATTTTAATAAAGTTGGCATTTTTAATCTCGTGGATAGAGGCAGCCTTGAATAATCATCTACAAAGTTATATTTTCTTAATTTTTATTTAAATTATTAAACCAATTTTCTTTTCAAAATTTTATCCAAAATTAATGTAATTAAAATAAAAATCTTTTGTTGGAACTATTAGGATTCCATAATAGGGGACTGTCAATTTTGTTTGAAATTTCCTATTAGAAACCTCCACTATATCTACGAGGTCTGTTTAAAAAGTATCGCGAATTTTGTATTTTTTCAAAAATTATTTATTTAAATATGAATATTTATTTTGTTCCCTTCAAAGTAAACCCCACCAGATATTATACACTTGTGCCAACGTTTTTTCAATCCTCGAAGCACATAAAAAAATTATTTTTTTGTGATCTTGTTCAGCTCTTCCTTGGATGCCATCTTTATCTCCTCAATAGTAGCGTAGCGTCGTCCTTTCATAGGGCTCTTCAGTTTTGGGAACAAGGAAAAGTTACAGGGGGCCAGATCTGGGGAATACTGTGGCTGTGGCTTTTTAAGTGTGTTGTTTTTGGACAAAAATTCGCACACAAGCAATGAAGCGTGAGCAGGGGCATTATCATGGTGCAAAAGCCAATTTTTATTCTTCCACAAATCCGGGCGTTTCTGGTGGATTGCTTCACGCAACTTGCGCATAACTTGCACGTAATATTACTTATTGACCGTTCTAACCTGTGGCAAGAACTCATGATGCACCACGCTCCTGCAATCGAAGAAAACTGTAAGCAAAACCTTCACATTCGAGCGAACTTGGTGCGCTTTCTTCGGTCTTGGCTCGTGCGGCGGCTTCCATTGGGATGATTGAGGTTTGGTTTCCACGTCATAACCATAAACCCATGATTCGTCACCAGTTATGACCCTCTGGAGCAAATTTGGGTCGTCGCGGACACAGTCCAACAGGTTCTTAGCAATGTTAATTCCGATGCTGTATTTGGTCGAAATTGAGCAATTTTGGTACGAATTTCGCAGGTACCCGTCTCACGACAAATCATTGGTAAAAATCGCATAGCACGAGCCAATCGATATGTTTAAATCCTCGGCAACTTCTCTAACGGTGATTCGACGATTGGCCAAGACTATTTTCTTCACTTCATCAATGTTTTCGTCTGTTTTGACGTGCTGGGGCGTCCGGCACGCTTTTCGTCGTTCACATCTTCTCGACCCTCTGAGAACATTTTGTACCACCGATAAACGTTTCGTAGCTTCACCATATGCCACAGTCAATATTCGGAATGCGTCCGCGCAATTAATTTTGTTTTTCACCTAAAATTTTATACAGATTCCTTGATCCATTTTTTGGAATGGAAGACAAAAATCGAAGACGAGCAAAACACGTGCACGCAAAGCAGCTGTCAAAAATTAACTGCACATTCAAAATTGCCAAGCTTGTATAAGTACCAATATAATGCTACAAGAAATCGAAAATTGAATATACGTAACCCGCGGAAATTCAAAATTCGCGATACTTTTTGAACAGACCTCGTATATACAAGACGCCATATGAGATTTCACTTTGGGGATATTTTCTTTAAAAATAGATAAGTATATTTTTTTTTATTTTAATATTTTATTTTTGTTTATTTCATTGCTTTTACAATTTTTATACCGGTTTAACCTTTTTAGCATCGGCCCGGATGAATACATACCTAATATTTAATTACTTAGATATCTCAAGTAAGTTTTTCTTTTCTATTTTCCAATTTTTTTACTACACACGTATATGTAGGCAAATTAAGAATTTTTTTAAATTGAGATACAACTATGATCAGAACTGTGAAAATCAAACGTAGAGACTGAATCGATCGACCGAATAAATACCAATTTACGACCGTCTATCCATTTACCACCATATCGCATACCCAATAGCCATATTTCTCCGTTAACAGGTTGAATACAAGCCATCAGCCCAAACTCCATTGACCTTCCTTCTAAAGCCATATCACATCCGTCTGAAGTAATATGAAGAGGCTACACTATGTATCATCACTTCAACCTGGAAGTAGCAATATAAATATAAATCTCTCTAATAAACCTCTCATACCCAGCCGCGGGGCTAGGAGAATACAATTTTTTGGAGATCCACTAAACTGGCCAGATTGTCAACACCAGATGGGATGCCTTATGTCACCATATATCTATTCGGTCAGACCTCACTATATTATTAGATAATGCAGCTAGCATCTATATTCTGGGTAAAGGAGCTGAAATTATTTTATGTGATAGCTGAAAATTATTAAAAAGATCCTTTGGAAGCATAGAAGTTGCGAATAGTATACAGCAGAACATACTGGGTAGCATAAACATTCCTGTCACTTACAGAGGGGTTACAAAACCCCTGACTTTTAATATAGTTCCGAGATAACGCAGGAGCTACATTTAGTAATAGCCTTTTGGGAAATATTTGGATTGACACCAGACATTATAGGACACCAGGGATGCAAACCAATACCTGTTAACTACAAACCAAAAATCGAGATTGGAATTAATAAAAGTAGCAATACCATCATACAACATCTAGAATTAGGCCTAATAAATTGATAGAACGTAGAATCGATGTTGGATCGGTCAATGATTATATCCAGTTTCGCCGGCAGTCTAAAAATTAATGGAAGACGAAGTAAAGAGAATAATATAATTAGGAGTTATAGAAGAAAACAAAGTCTTTCGAGTTCTTCTGTAGTACTAGTCAGGAACCCAAAAAAGTTCGTCTTTGTTTTGACGCTAAAACGGTAAATGCTATGATGAAGAAAGACGCATATCTAAATTGATGGATTATTGGAGCATCTACCTCCAGCCAATTTTGTCACTAGCTCAGACCTCAAGGATGTCTTCTAGCAAATACCATTTGAACAGGAATATCGAGTAAAGACTTCTTTCACTATACTCGGGCATCCCCTTTACCAATACCGAGTCATGCCATTTTGACTATGTAATGCTCAGCAGACATTATGTCGTCTGATGGACAAGGCCATACTCTATGAACTAGCATACCGTATTATTGATCTTACGCAAAGATTTTGACTTCAATCTCACTCAACTGATTCACATCGGTGAACACTTCAGCAGAGCGGGTTTAACATTTCAGCAGAGCGGGCTTAAGGGTAACTTCCTCTACATCAGCAGAGAAATCGGAATTGAGACAGATCCTGGAAAGGTATCCTCTATAGTACAGTATCCTCCTTCCGAGACAATACGATAAGTTATATGAAGGTTCATGGGAATGACTGTATGGTATAGATGATTCATTCCGAATTTCGGTAGCTGTCTCCGCACCAATAATAAATACTCTTAGAAAAACTCCAAAATTTGTGTGAACCGAAGAGGTAAATTAACTTCCTCTCCAGTAATAATAAGACCAGATTTCTTTAAGTCTTTCGTCATATATTGTGATGCGAGTCGAAATGGGATTGAAGATATGCTGCAGTAGGAGGACGACGAGGGGAATGAACGTCCTCCTACAGCAGTTGAATAAAATGAGAAATAGTATTCTAGAATAAGGAAGCTTCTATAAACTGCTCCGTAACTTTGATTGCGATTTTATTATATTTTTTTTAATTTAAAATAGAAATATTTTGACTACATTCTGCCACCTGCTATCGGATATGTTTTTTCAGCACTTCTACAAGTTTGTACAACATTTTCAAAAGGGTACTTTAAAATGCCTAAGAGCTTGTACGCTATTAAACTGTTTGATGTAAAATTCCCTTCTAAAGCTGAAAGATAATCTTTGCAATGAATTTCCAATCTGTTTAAAATACAATTAATTGCTTTCGCAAAATTTTCTGAGTAATTTAAAATACTGGTATGTTCGCGAGAGATGAAGTTTCCAAAAGCACCATCTCGTATTTGCACTACAGCTTGCGAATATACCGTGTCTTACACTAGGATTATTCTAACACGAGCCCGAATGGTGGAGAAGAACAATTCTAAATGGTCTTGACTGAACTTATATAAGGGAATGCGTTTTAAGAAATTGTCATTTAGGACTAGTATATATTATCCACAAATTTTTAAGACACAATTAAGATAATAATTTTGCAAAGAAAGAACTCATTTCTACTCAAAAGTATAACAGTTACTACTATTTAATATATCGAAATAGTCGATTTCGTACAACAACAGACATTTTTCTGCTTCAATTTGAAGAAATCGCATTTAATGCTTATGGAAGTCTATGGTGATAGTTCTTTATCAGAAACAACGTGTCGGTTCAAAGACGGCAATTTTGACTTGTGGGACAAGAAGCGTGAAAATCTGCCTAGAAAGGTTGAGGACCATCATTTGCAGGCTCTTTTGGATGAAGACGATTCCCAATCTCAAAAAATGCTCGCGGAGCTATTGGGTATTACTCAACCAGTCTTTTCCATACGTCTGCGTGCCATGGCGAAGATTGAAGAGATCGTAAAATGGGTGCCACTTTAATTGAACGATATGCAAATGGAGCGACGCCAAGACGATGGTGTACGTTTGGTAGGGTGTGGATGTGAGTGGTGTGTTGAGTGTGAAAGAGAGATATGAATGCTTGAATGCGTTTGCCGTGGCACTGTTTGAGAGACGAATGAGAATGGTGCGTAAATGAGTGAGTGAATGACACGCAGGGTAGCTAAAACCAGGTGAAAGACCAAGGTCGATTCCGGTTGTGCCTTCGGGTCTTGGCGAACCCGCGTACCTGATCTGGCTTAGCGGTTCCTAGGAATTTACAAGATTCCTTCCCGTAGCTTTACGAGCGGAGTACAAACCAAAGCACTCTTAAAACAAAAATGAGTACCACGGGGATCGGGAGCCCCACAGTAGAATATACTGTGCTCGATCGAGGTGAGGCGCCATTTGGCAGCAACGTGGTGGTTGTGATTAATACCCATGTCGCGGGTACGGTCTTCTGATCGCAGGTGTGAGGTAACTGGCAAATGTAGCAATGTATTGCACTTATCTCGGGCACTGTCACTGCTTATGACAGTAGAGGTTTAGATAGTCCTAGCCACCAGCAGGTGGAGAGTCACCTTGTAACTGATTCTATCTGTTAACTGCCAGTAATGGTGGTGCGTTGATTGAGCGTATCTCGATCCCTATAGTCATAGGCGACTCGTGGTCTAAAGCATTGGCAACAAAATCACGTTAAATAATAACCTTTCACTGTACGTTTGGTGTGATCAGCAGGGTATCGTCTACTATGAGATGTTGAAACCTGGTGAAACTGTCAATGCCCACCGCTACCACCAACAACTGATCAATTTGCACCGTCTTATGTGTGAAAAACGGATGGATTATCAACAAAGACATGATAGCCTCATTTTCCTCCACGACAACGCACTGTCGCACACGTCAAAAATGGTCCGAAACCACTAGGAAACACTCAACTGGGAGGTGCTACCCCACCCCGCTTATTCACCAATACCACATGTTTTCGTCGATGGGCCCCGCGCTCACTGAGCAGCTCTTCAATTCTTACGAAGACGCCCGAAAATGGGTTGATGAGTGATTTGCCTCGAAAGAGAAGGAATTTTTTTGGCGTGGTATCCCACAAATGCAAACCGTATAAGTCGAGCAGCTTTGTAAAATATTTCTAGTCAAATTTTATCTGAATCCATAATTAGAAAGTTTTCCGCGAAGTATTGTAAACTAATTTAATCATATGGCATGCATCCGGAAATATTCTAATTTTTGTATTCCCGCTATCCATTATAAAATTAAAACTACAAGATCGGCTGTATAACTCACATCCAAGAAGCTTCAACATAGTGACATTCGTTGCAGCCCCATCAAAAGTTCATCCTAGTATATCTGCGCCTATTTAGAGTACATTTTCAATGCAGATTTTGTGAAGTGACTGACTGGTAGCTTCTAATTTTTATTTATACAAATAAGCATAAATTCTAAAATTTGTGTAGATCCGTATCCAATGATCCATATCCTAAATCGATTTTTTTTCGAATAGACAGTTCGTCAAAAACCAGATTACAGAAAAGATAATAATTTTTGGTTGCATCTTTATCTACAGCATATCGTAGAACCGAGTTAATTTTCCTCCTGAGCATTATTAAAGGAAACTTCTATATTCAATGCGACAAAAACCTGCATAAACTCCTTTTTAATATGATACAAAATAAAATTCAATACAAATATATTCGTATAATTTACTCTTTCATTTTCAGATTTTTTCTGCTTTAATGACAATGGGCCGATTTCCTACACAAATGATTTACAGTGCGTCATATTTTTATTATTATTAATGGAAGAAATAGTATTTCTTTCCAAACACGGAAAGAATAGTATTTTATTTTTAATCTAATCCTGCTTGCAACTAATTTAATATATGGTCTGCGAAAGTGGAAACCTATAATGTCAACATATGAATATACGATTATTACATTTACTTTTTCAATTAAGTATTAACGGAAATGAAAGTATTCCTTATGCTATTTAAATACGTTCCCCTAAATTTGCTTACACACACTTTACAAAACTGAACTATTTTCTGATAGACATTAAACTGTCAAAATTACATTTGTTTACAATTATTCAACCACGAACTTTTCACTTCTTAACCACTTTGTTGACTGAATAAATTATTAAAACCATTCACATCACAAAATAAATTGTTATTTATTGAAATTTAAAAAAAACGCATTTTCAATCGAGTGCTCGGTCGGTTTGAACGTGTTTTCGATCGGCTCTTGGGTTTTGCTTTTCTTTTGACTTGTTTTGTTGAGTACTAAATTGAAAAACCGTTTTGCAAAGTTTTATTTTTGCTTAAAAACTCAGTTTTTATATTGTATTTATTGAATTTTTGCCGAATAATGGAAACGATTGTTTTTTCAATTTAAGTGACTTTAGCACATATATAGTGACTTTTTGTATTTGACAAAATTTACCTTTTCCCTCCATTCCTCTCTCAATCAAATAAGGGGAACTAGTTTTTGCAAGTGACTAGCTAGTACATCCGAAGACGAAAACATTAGCAACCTTAGAGACTTTAATATGGTAGAGGCCAGAAAAATCATATCCACATGCGATGGTATTCAATCCTTTATGGGTATCGATATTTTTACTCTTATTATCTGTAACCTCCCTTCTAACATAAATATCCTGTTCCATAGATTCGCAGCAAAGATTTACAATCCCAACCCCATGAGATATCGCAACTGTCAAGTACAGAGCCGGACGACAGCATATTATAAACTTCTTGCAAATACTAACAGATTTTCTGAAATAATACACAGATTTCCAGAATCGGGGTACAGTTTTCTTCCTTGCGACAGGAGGTTTGGATTAATCTAAAAAGGAAAAAGGAAACGGGAAAGGATCTATTTGCCAGAAGAATGGGTTCAACTGGTTAAAAATACATGCCGCAAATTTATAGTAATTCCAGTTTCCCAAGATATGATTTTAGATTTCAGTGGTCATTTTAAAGGGGCTTTCAAAACAACCGTTTCAAACAAAAGGAAACAAAAATTTGGGATATCCTCCGACCGTGTCATGGCGGACACAGCAAAAGGCATAGAATGCACCAGTATTGCCTCCGCCTTGCTAAAGGAATGGTTTATCCTTCAGAAACATGGCGTTACGTTAACTTTACCTGCTTCTACATCTCTCTTCTACTCTGGGCCGTTACCACTTAAGGGCCCCAAATATCTACATGTCCGAGAACTCGCAACAAAATATGTGCCCCAGACTGTATGTGGTTTTATGACCAGCTGAAGAGCCAGGAAGAAGAGCAAACTGTTGGGCACGAAGAAAATAGCTTAACAGACTAATGTAATGTTACTTTATTATGTACTTTTGAAAAAAAATTGTTAATACATAACTTGAAATTTATTATTGACTTTTTTTCGCATCCTCCGGTGCAAAAAAGGGGCAGCTTCATCGTTTTATTTTTTATATTATTATCTATCCAAGTTTCCAAGAGGAGTAATTTAAGAGTATATTATGTATTAAGAATAGAGTTAAAATCCACATATGAATAAAGTAAAAAATCCACAGCATTCGTAGTGATACAGTTTTTTGCTTCTCCTGAAAAAATTGGTAAAATGAAAGTGCCTCCTTTTTGCAGCGGTGTCTTCAATTGCTCCTGTAGGGCGATTGTGTATACTTGCACTCTATTATCTAAGCTTGTAGAAAGGAACAAACACGTTTTTTCTCAGTTCATAAAGCGATATATCCAAATTGGTTTAATTTACATTAGAAAATTATTAAAATGGAATATATTGTATATATATTTTATTTAATATATAAATAGCTCAAATTCAATGATGTAAAATCTATCTTTTTTTTAAACGTCAAAATATACCATGAAAGCCTGTGGCAGGGGTTATTATATATGGTGTATCTGCGTTCATGGTGTCGGTACCAGAGGTGTGTCCATAGCATTAAATATTCGTTGAAATGTTATTGTATATTATACAAATAATTATTATATATTTTACAAGTAATTATTGTTCATTACCGAATAATTATTGTACATAAAAAATAAGTATGCATTTTTTGTATTTTTCGTTTAAATTTTAAGTTTTGGTAAATTAATGTTTATGTTGTAGCATCGTACAAAATAAAAATAAGAAATTATTTTGACAAATATTGACAAGTGGTTTAAATATTGTGGTGTAAGTTAATTATATTTGTTAATAAAATAAAATGCTTTGAAAACGGAACGAAAGTGCAATAAAAGCAACAATAACAAACAAAATGTCATCGGACTCGGCAGCAATTTTAGTAGCTTCATTATTTATAAAAATATTTTGATCGAAACAAAAGCGTTGGACCAAAAAATTTCTGATAGGCAATGAAATAGTAACATTCAAACTGGATTACGGAGGTATATATTAATTTCGCGCCTTTGAACTTGATTAAAAAAATTAAAAGTAAATTCGTATGATCAGCAAAACCATTTAAAGAATGTATTAAATGCAAATATTTTTAAATTTCAACAATCAATGATATAATTTCGGCATTGGCAAATAAACGGTTATTTCGGTTATAGATCTGATAGCCTTGCGGCGTTCACATCACGAATCCTCAGTAAATGAACAAAAATGGGTACAGATCGAAAAGGCATGTCAATGTTTTCATTTATTTTTGTACTGGATTTCACTGCTGAAAGTAATTAAAAGCCATTAGAAACAATGTTAAATTATGATATCGACGATGTACCAATTCAACTTTAAAGTACTGTTATAATCTTACGTAGATTCAATGGATAGAGTAAAACTTACGTAGATTAAATTAATTTATCTACGTTGTATTTTAGGAAGTGTTTGTTTGTTTAGGACGCTTAACTCCTAATTGAATATTTTTGCTGTATTTCCACTTCGCACTATATTAATACGATCTAACTGTATCGGCCGATTATTTAAATAATGCTTCGAATTTACACTTTCCGACTATTCCATCGTTCACGCAATTAATTCCTCACTTTAACCAGTTGTCTCTGAATTGCTTTTCAGACTGAATCACTCGTATTTATACAGCTTTCAAAGCCTCGGATTCCACAGTTTTGTCTGCGGTCGTAACAAATCTTTATACTGTCACTAGCCCGTAGTCCGGCATCTCGTACCAGAAAATGAACAGCATTCATTTTCTTTCTTAAATCCCGTGCATACTCTGCAATAGAACGTTGTTTCTGGTGGAGTTCCAGTAAGTTGATCCGCTGGCAGCCGTAGTGCTCTCCAAAGTATGCCGGTATTAATATGGTGCTCTCTTGTTCAGCTGATCTATATGAGAGGAGGAACAAGGGTATATGTTAGTCTCAGTTTCTTTGATGCCGATCAACCAATTTAGACAACTATCTTAGCATCGGATAAAGCAGAACATGACAAAATTTTGTCAACGGTTCTTGAATGCGCACTTGAAATTCAATCCAAAAAATTCAATATCGCAAATTAGCAATTAAATTCATGGGTTATATGATTTCAAATGGCACAATGAACACAATTCTTGCGTTTACTTGACACAATTCTTGAATTAAAAAAGCCAACGGATAAACTTGGTGTCTAGCGATTATTGGATATACTCCAAATTTAACCAACCACACAGCTGAGTTTATTCCTGATAACTAAAAAGGATATTATTCATATTGCTGCATCAAAATATGGAGTGGGATCAGTTTTAATTCAAGATGGTCGTCACAAATTGAAAAGGAACTTTTGGCTGTTTCTTTTGCGTATTAACATTACTATTACTTTATATATGGACGTGCATTCATTATTGAAAGTGATCATAAACCACTGGAAACATTGGTAAAACGCGATATTGACGATGTGACACCAAGATTGAAATGCATGTTCATATCATTGTTAAAATACCCACAAATGGAAATGATTTATAAAGCGGGAAAAGCATGCTAGTTGCTGACTGTCACTCTCATGAACAACTAACGAAAGTCCTAGCTGTCTGAATTATCCGGTGCTATACAAGCATTCACAAAATCGGTTTGTTTATTTGAAGAAAATTATATTATTTATAGCCGATTCTCTAAACAGATGAAAATAACAAACGCATTTGTGGATATGTTTAAGGAGGTTGGTGGGGATAAACCATTGGTGGCTCCATGAATCTCATCTGGGGATATAAAAAATACTTCCACGAGCAAGAATGTTATATTATTGACTTGGACTGAATAGTCAAGAAATAATTACATCATTTAGCATTTGTGATAAGTTCAGAAGAAATAATCAAAAAGAACCACTGTTTCAAGAACAAAGTCCAACGTCAGTTTGTCTTCATAGATTTATTTGAATATATATTCCTCAGTTATAAAGAGTGATAATAGCCTATTTAATTCAGCTGCGTTTGCTAAATTTTCAGAAAATTTCAATATTCAATTATGATATTGCAGTCCACGATATCCACAGAGCAACGGACTGGCAGAGAAAGGCGTGGCAGTTGCCAAATATATTCTAAAGAGATATTAAGTGGATCAATTTCAGTACGGAATTGTGGAATACAAAAAGACGCCAATCTCTATTATGCGTCTAACACCATCCGAACTATTCTTAAGCCGGCTGATAAAAATAAAACAGGCCGTATCTTCAATAAAAAAAAATGTTATTTTAAATTATAAAGATAAAAAATATTATTTAAATTATAAAGTACATGCACACACGTAACACATTCACTTTTACCTATTCTAATTTAATACTTACGAACATTTGTTTTGTACAGCAAATTTTTTTATTATAAATAATGTGAATATACCATCGGAAATAAAGAGAAAAAACGGTAGTACAGATTTTAATTTTAAAATTTTCTTTCTTGGTGTGATATGCCGTTTTTATTTATAATGTTTTTTTCTTTTTATTTATTATAAACTGTAGATTATAATGAATTGTTTTTTATATGAATTTAAAAAAAATTGAAATTGTAAAAGAAACAAACAATTTTTTTTATTATTCTATATTTTGTAAAGTCTTCATTCCTATAGGAAAAATAGGGATATGTGATTTTTTTTAAATAAAAAGAAAACAAAACATCATGCAATACCTATCCTAGGCTTTCCTGACTTCCCAGTAAAGTTGTGTCAGCAAATGCATTGAGCTGAGTCTACAAGAAAGTCGATGTATAAAAAGAATGGACACCTTTCAAAATTAAGCCTAATAGAGTGATATTGGTAGTCACTCCTCTCACCTCAGTTTCTCTCGTCGATTGTGAGTACAAGTTTTCGAAGCTTTTTATATTATTCATCGCCATTCATCCATTTTCACCTCATAATTTTTATACCCTTTCGGTGTTTCCAGGCTAAATAATTTTTTTTGCTATGTTCCGGCGTGAAGGGGATAGTGGTGTATTAATGAATATACATTATTTACCCTTCTAGTACTTCACGTCCGCAAAAAAACTAGTTTTCTTTCTTTTCACTATCCTATATCCTAACTCTTTCAGAGTTATAGGAAGACGAAATCATAACAATAGGACAAGTATAATGTTTAGGTAGCCACCATGTCCAATATTAGCGGTGTAGTATATGCCTAAAATGGTTAATCAATGACTCCGTTTACTGTAACCTATCCTCTCCCTGGTAAACAACACTTCCATTCTTTCCATTTATAGCAGAGAATCACAATACTGGTGGTGAACGCAACATGTTCATTTAAAAAAATATTTTTATCCGTAAATGCTCAAAAAAGGAAAGTACCATGACTTCTTTCCCTAAAGGGGACACACACAAAATATTTTAAACAAAGATTTTTAAAAAAATTTAACCGAACCCTATAAGTAAATATCAAGGGGCAGGAAAAATAACAATAATTTAAAAGAAAGTAATCAGAATAAACCATCAGGCGAATATATTGTTTTATTAAATTATAAATCTACAATTATAAAAATTTATTTAAATATGAATGACACATTATTTTTATTTGAACTACTTATGTTCTCATATACTATATATATTTATGAAACTATTAATACGTACTGTTCACTTAAATGTAAACTAAAATTATTAAAAAAAATTACAAAGAAAATATATTCAATCATAAACAGTAAATAGTGTTAATTAGTAAATTACGTAATAATAAGAATAATAATAACAATAATAATAATTATAATAATATGCACGTTTTATGTTCGTTGTGTTGGTGTACCTTTTCTATTTTAATTCATTTTATTTTCCTTTATTTGGTACCGCTCTGGCATTTTTGTACAATATATTTTCACTTACGTTTTTCTAAATTTTGATCGTATTACAATATTATTCCTTTTATTTATTTCTATATAGTGTTAGAGAAAAAGTTCTGGAATTTTTATATACAATATTTACGTGAAGATTTTGTCTTTTTGGTACTATTGCTTTTATGTTTATGCCGTATTTCGTTACTCAAGTTTTCCGAGTTCATAATTAGTATACACGTATGCGATTTTTCACCTTCTATTTTTGAAATTAGTTTTAAATTGAAAAAAACTTTTATTTATAACCCCCATTTACTTAAATTTTTATTTACCTTTTTTTATTATTAGATATCAATTTATATATTATTTTAGTTATTAATATCGCGTATAATTACTTGTATAATCCACTTTCTAACACCGAATAATGTTCCCACTCGTCCGATATTTTCTGTACCTCTTTGCCCGGATACCTACGTGACTTTTTGAAGCAGCGGTACTGTGCTGCATACTGCACGCTCCGTAGATAGTAGAGTGTAAGAATACACAACCGGCCTATATGTACACAAATTTTATTGAAGCTAAGAAATTCCGTGGAATTGCAATGAAGCAAGAACCTTTTCTGCCGCCACTTAGCCACCTATAAACTTTTGTCTTTCATACATGTTTAATGGAGTTTGAGTGCTATAGTTACTTAAAAATTAGAAATGATTCTGAATTGAATGTATACAAACGATTAATTTAATCAAAATAACCTTTTAATCATGGTCGCTTGGTTACTTTAGGATGGGTATTCCATTGATTTTATATTTTTACATAGCTTGGTTACTTTAGGATGCGTGTTCCATTGATACAATTTTCGAGTATGTTAAAATGTAAATCTATATTATCATAGTATCTGGGAAAAATCCGAGGTAAGTGTCTTAAAAAATCGTGTATGTATCATAGATCATTTATAAGAATTAAATTTTCAATTTATAAATTTTTGTAATTTTTTCATTAAGTAATAAAATATTACAGTAAAAATCGATTCTTTTAATACTATCAGAGCTTAAACCGAAAGCTGCTTTCATTCAAATTTACGTACATGACAATGTGAGTATGTTATATTTCTTATCATAAAAATAATTCAATATATTTAATTTTTTAAATATTTTTTTTAGAATTTTATTATTTAAAAGGAGTAAGTATTGTAAAATTTGTGTATCATGCTTTGATGATACGCATATTTATTTGGTTAAGTATTTAATAAAATAAATAGTGATTTACAAGCAAAAATACAAAATAAAAATATTAATTGTTAAATACGAGAGGGATGCAAACCAACACCCGTTAACTACAAACCAGAAATCGAGATTGGAATCAATAAAATAAATAATACTCGTATGAAAAGATTTATTGAAAAAAATTTGGAAATGTTTTGAAGAAAAAAAATGAAATTTAAAGAAACTACGTGGAAGTGCTCATCGGGTGTAGAAGCACAAATAAAGAAGCAACATCAGCATCAACAGTACCCAGAAAAGTAAAATCTGATAAATTAGAAAGAAAATATTAATAAATAAATCAGAAAAAAAGAAAAAGCAATTACAAAATTAAAGAATATAAAAAAGTTATTACAAATTACCAGAAAGAAAAATTTAATTAAAATAAAAATATGTTATGCCTTAGAAATATATAAGTTAAAGAAAATATCACAAAAAAAGAAAAAGAAATGTGAGACTAACAAATTTTCTTTTCTTCTTTTTTTTACCTTTTCTTTTCTCTTCTTTTCTTTCCTATTCGGTCTCTAACTTTGGTGTAGTTCTGCATGTATAACTATCATTCCATTCAAATTTTTTCCCTATTTTCTCCGTGGTTTATGTTTTTGGCGTCCAGTGAGTGTACACGTTTTTTTGTGCCTGTAAAAGTTTTCTTCTTTTCCCTCTTCTTGTGTTTTTTTTTTAAATAACCTGGAATAGTTAAATAATTTTAAAAATGAAATGAAATAACAAAATTACGGGTTTAACCAATTAAATAACTAAAGTAGTAAAATTACGGGATTAATTGATGAAATAAGAAAGGTTAAAATAAAAGGATTAATTAATGAAATAAGAAAGGAATGATAACTTGTAATTGAATTAAAAATTGTAAAGGAAGAATTTTAGTCATTTTTTTTTAAAGCGGAATGTTTTTATATTGTAAAGAGATAGATTCCAATAATTTTAAATAAGTTTTTTTTTCTTTTAAACGGATTATTTTATATATGTACAATGTTAACCGTATGGTGATCATTATTTTTAAATGAATTGAAAAATAACTTACTAGATAATTTAATAGATGAGTAAATTGAGAGGAAATATACAATAATTTGGATATAACAAAAGATTTACTGTTAACAAAATTAAAAAGTATAGTCATATTATACCTGTCTTCTATTTTTTATATATAACTCAACATATGGGCTTCACTTTTTAAAGAATTCAGAGCAAAATTGGCTTAAAGAAAATGTTTATATTAAAAAAGTAAAGAAAAGATGTTCATGATATGTTCAAATGTGTATCATTCATAAAATTTAAATAAAAATTGCATGTTGCCTTATTATTCGTAATTAAAAGAAATCTCCCATATCTTTTTATATTTAAATAAAAATATAATTTTTGTTAATTAGTATAAGGAAAATCAATTTTTTTAAAGTTTATTTAAAAAATATATATATAAATTATAATGAATTCTAAATAGTCTTTTATTTAAGGTCCCTCCTGTAATAGAGCTGCAATAAAATGATTTGAAAGAGATCACCGTCGAATAAAAAAAGGTGTATTTCAACTATATTTTATTCGCGCAGTGCTATAGGGCGGTTGGGGCAAGCCAAGGAGAATATTTCCATCTAAGGCTCTCCGAACAAGGTCGGCGGTCGGTTTCATCCATTTTTTCTCTTTTTCTTTTCCCTCTGTTTTATTTTTTTTGGTTTTCTTTGGGACGTTTTCTTTCTTTTGCTATTTTCCTTATTTTTTACTTTTATTTTTTTCTTAAAAATATTATAATTTTTTTCAGTTTTTCTGTTTTTTACTTATCCAATTTCATCTTCGCAACTTTTTACCTTCCTTATCATTTCCTGTTCCTCTTCATTTCAGCTGTTTTTAATTTTAATTTTTTTAATTTTTTTTTCTTCACTTTCTTCCTTTATTATTATTTTTTTTTCCTTTCCTCTTCCATAGAGAACTTAACTTCGTTGGGTGTATCCATATATCTCAGCAATAATTTCAACCCCCTCTACAATCTTCCCAGAAAGCTAGCAGCAATAAATTGCTGTATCAAATTATGCCCTGTAGTTTTTGAGAGCAAGAGTTGGCTATGAGTTAGGTACTCGACTGGTCTATAAGGAAATAGATTCGTTCAGCTAAGTAATTTGTGAGTGTTTACATTGACTCGAATACTACGAAGAGTCGGCCTCGACAATATGTGGATCTGGTTAATAACTAGTTATCCTACTCGGTTGATGATTCTCAGAATCCTATTAGCGAGATTTCCAAATTCTCTAGGCTGCATTGAAGGAAAATAATCCTTTTTTCATTCCGTGCAGCCTAAAGAATTTGGAAATCTCGCTAATAGCTAGTTGACCCACTCGGTTGTCACTGAAGTTCTTATTTAATCCCAAAATCTAATTCTTTGACTCTCACTAAACAATTTTAATGAAGTTGGTATTTTTAATCTCATGGATAGAGGCAGCCTTGAATAATCATCTATAAAGTAATATTTTCTTAATTTTTATCTAAATTGTTAAACCAATTTTCTTTTCTAAATTTTATCCAAAATTAATCTAATTAAAATGAAAAAAAAACAACAAAATTGTTGGAACTATTAGGAATCCATAATCGGGGACTGCTAATTTTCTTTAAAATTTCCTATTAATAACTAGTAATTGGTTGTTTTTTAGAAACCTCCACTATATCTATGAGGTCTGTTCAAAAAGTATCGCGAATTTTGTATTTTTTCAAAAATTATTTATTTATTCATGAATATCTATTTTGTCCCCTTCAAAGTTATCCCCACCAGATATTATACACTTGTGCCAACGTTTTTTCAATCCTCGAAGCACTTCAAAAAATCATTTTTTTGTGATCTGTTCAGCTTCTCCTTGGATGCCGTCTTTATCTCCTGAATCGTAGCGTAGCGTCGTCCTTTCATGGGGCTCTTCAGTTTTGGGAACAAGAAAAGTTACTGGGGGACAGATCTGGGGAATACGGTGGCTGTGGCTTTTTTAGTGTATTGTTTTGGCCAAAAATTCGCACACAAGCAACGATGCGTGAGCAGGGGCGTTATAATAGTGTAAAAGCCAATTTTTATTTTCCCACAAATCCGGGCGTTTCTGGCGGACTGCTTCGCGCAACTTGCGCATAACTTGCACGTAATATTACTTATTGACCGTTCTAACCTGTGTCAACAACTCCCCATGCACCGCGCTCCTGCAATCGAAGAAAACTGTAAGCAAAACCTTCACATTCGAGCGAACTTGGTGCGCTTTCTTCGGTCTTGGCTCGTGCGGCAGCTTCCATTGGGATGATTGAGCTTTGGTTTCCACGTCATAACCATAAACCCATGATTCGTCACCAGTTATGACCCTCTGGAGCAAATTGGGGTCGTCGCGGACAGAGTCCAACAGGTTCTTAGCAATGTTAATGCGATGCTGTTTTTGGTCGAAATTGAGCAATTTTTGTACGAATTTCGCGGCGACCCGTCTCACGACAAATCATTGGTAAAAATCGCATCGGTAACTTCTCTAACGGTGATTCGACGATTGGCCAAGACTATTTTCTTCACTTCATCAATGTTTTCGTTTGTTTTGACGTGCTGGGGCGTCCGGCACGCTTTTCGTCGTTCACATCTTCTCGACCCTCTGAGAACATTTTGTACCACCGATAAGCATTGCGTAGCTTCACTATATGCCACAGTAAATTTTCGGAATGCGTCCGCGCAATTTATTTTGTTTTTCACTTAAAATTTGATACAGATTCTTTAATCCATTTTTGGAATGGAAGACAAAAATCGAAGACGAGCCAAAACACGTGCACGCAAAGCAGCTGTCAAAAATTAACTGAACATTCAAAATGGCCGAGCTTGTACGAGTACCAACATAACGCTACAAGAAATCGAAAATGGAATATACGTAACCCGCGGAAATTCAAAATTCGCGATACTTTTTGAACAGACCTCGTATATACAAGACGCCATAGGAGATTTCACTTTGGGGATATTTTCTTTAAAAATAGATAAGTATTTTTTTTTTTAAATTTTTTGTTGTTGTTTATTTCATAACTTTTACTATTTTTATACCGGTTTAACCTTTTTAGCATCGGCCCGGATGAATACATACCTAATATTTTATTACTTGGAAATCTCACGTAAGTTTTTCTTTTCTATTTTCCAATTTATTTACTATACACGTATATGACGCCAAATTAACAATTTTTTTATTTAAATTGAAGTAAATTTTCTATTTAGATTTAAGGGAATTTGGTCCATTTAGATTTAACAAATTTTTTTTCTGTCCATGCATTTTTCCTTTCCTATTTTGACTAATGGTTTGTACTTAGAATCTAGACATCGAATATGGTCCTAATATATATAAAGTAACTTAATTTTATTTTGGCCATATATTTTGCATTTTTTCCTCGAGCTGAATTCTTGTAATATATTTTCTTTCCTCTATTATTTTTAATAATATTTACTGTTATTATTATTTTATAATATATTATTAATATTAGTAAATAAATTATTAAATATAACTTCCTATTGTCTTTCTTTTAAGGTTTTTGATGAAGCTCGTTAATACAAATATCATTTTTCCCGCTTCATATGATTACAAATATATATAAAATTTGAAACCCTATCTTAACGACCGCAAATTTATACTGCGTATTCAATCCTAATTAAGGTAAAATCAGCATAAATCTTTTCTGATATATCAAAATTATTTTTTTTCTTTTTTCCGCTTTCAAATATCGTTACATTTTTTTCTTCCCTAAAGAAATAAAAATTTAATATGTTTTTTCACCGTCAGCGAAACAAGACTGTGCCTCAAACGGAAACGAGAAATGCGTGCTTTGTCAAGGCGATGAGTGTACTCCAGAAACGGTGTCCACCAATATTCAACAGACATAATTCCACCAACCCAATGAGATACAACCACGATCAGAACAGTGAAAATCGAACGCACAGACTGAATCGATCGACCGAATAAATACCGATTTACGACCGTCTATCCATTTACCACCACATCAGCCCCAATAGCTCCATTAACAGGCTAATATTGCTCCGTTAACAGGCTGAACACAAGCCATCAGCCCAAACTCCCTTGACCTCCCCTCTTAAGCCATATCACATCCATCTTAATAATATGAAGAGGCTACACTACGAATTTTTGCTTCAACCTGGAAGTAGCAATATAATTATAAATCACTTCAACCTGGAAGTAGCAATATAAATATAAATCTCTCTAATAAACCTCTCATACCCAACCGTGGGGCTAAGAAAATACAATTTCTTTGGAGATCCACTAAACTGGCCAAAAGACTTAGCTACCGTTACCAGATTGTCACCAACCATATATCTATTCGGTCAGACCTCACTATATTATTAGATAACGCAGCTGGTATCTGTATTATGGGTAAGTGAGCTGAAATTATTTTAGGTGATAGCTGAAAATTATCAAAAAGATCCTCTGGAATCCTCTAGAAGTTGCGAATGGTATACAGCAGAACATACTGGGTAGCATAAACATTCCTGTCACTTGCAGAGGGGTCACAAAACCCCTGACTTTTAATATAGTTCCGAGATAACGCAGGAGCTAGATTTAGTAATAGCCTTTTGGGAAATATTTGGATTGACACCAGCCATTATAGGACAAGTTGCTTCTTCAGAATTAAAGGATAACGAGAGGGATGCAAACCAACACTCGTTAACTACAAACCAGAAATCGAGATTGGAATCAATAAAAGTTATAATACGAGGGTCGTTCAATAAATCCTTAGAAAAAGATGGAAAAAAACTGTTTTTTAAAAAAAAAAAATTTTATTTTTTAACATAATCTCCTTTTAGCTTTATACACTTTTCCAACCGTTTTTCCAAAATTTTTATCCCGTCCAAAAAATAGGATTTCGGAAGTTCTGCAAAATACTCATCCGTTTGAGCAATGACATTCTCGTTGGAAGTGAACCGTCGTCCGCCAAGCCATTTCTTCAGATTAGGAAAAAGAAAATAGTCACCCGGGGCCAAATCTGGTGAATAAGCGGGATGCTGCAACAATTCCATTCTCAATTCCACAATTTTGGCCATGGAAACAGCGCAGGTGTGCACACGCGCATTGTCCTGACGCAAGAGGATTTTTTTCTTCTTCAGATGGGGGCGTTTCTCTTTGATTTCCTCGCTCAACCGTTGCAATAACGACGCGTAATACGCTCCTGTTATTGTTTTTCCTTTTTCCAAGTAGTCGATAAAAATAATGCCCTGCGAATCCCAAAAGACCGTGGCCATCACCTTGCCGGCCGATGGCACAGTTTTTGCCTTCTTCGGAGCCCGTTCACCCTTTAAAATCCACTGTGATGACTGTCTCTTCGTTTCTGGAGTGTAGCAGTGTATCCAGGTTTCGTCCACAGTGACATATCGACGAAGGAATTCGGCAGAATTGCGATGGTAGATTGCCAACATAGCCTCAGAGTCCACTACACGATTGCGCTTATTCTCCTCTGAGAGCAAACGCGGTACCCATCTTGCCGAAAATTTTTTCACAGACAATTTTTCATGCAAAATTGAAGCGACTGTACCTTGTGATATGCCTGTGGCCTCAACTAATTCGCGCACTTTAATTCGCCGATCGTTCAAAATCAGATCGTGGATTTTGTCGATGATTTCAGGAGTAGACACCTCAACTGGGCGTCCTGAACGATATTCATCTTTTGTGGATGAACGGCCACGTTTAAATTCAGTCACCCAATTGTAAATCGTCGCAAACACAGGTGCAGATGTGCCATGAACTGCATCCAACTCGGCTTTGATTTCTTTCGGGCTTAAGCCTTTCAAATGGAGATGTTTGATGACAGCCCTAAACTCGCTTTTTTCCATTGTTATGCACACATAAATGTCGTTAACTTTAATCGACGATAGAAATTGACCTACGCTATGGATTGAGCTGAAATACACTATGGATCGATCAGCTTTCCTGTCGATCAAAAAAAAAAATCAGATTTCTTACTAGCTTAGACCTCAAGGGCTTTTTTTAGCAAATACCATTGGAACAGGAATATCGAGTAAATGAACAGGCTTTCACTATACTCGGGCATCCCCTTTACCAATACCGAGTCATACCGCTTGGACTATGTAATGCTAAGCAGACATTGTGTCGTCTGATGGGCAATGCGATACTCTATGAACTGGGATACCGTATTATTGATCTTACGCGAAAATTTTGACTTCAATCTCAATCTACTGAGTCACATCTGTGAACATTGAGCAGAGCGGGTTTAACCATCGACATAGAGAAGAGTAAGGTGTTGCTTAGAGAAACCAATTATTTGAGTTAAATCAGCAGAGAAATCGGAATTGAGATAGATCCTGGAAAAGTATCTTCTATAGTAGATTATCCTCCTTCCAAGACAATCTGGCAAGTTATATGAAGGTTCATGGGAATGACTGGATGGTATAGATGATTCATTCCGAATTTAGGCGGCTGGTTCCGCTCTAATGACAAGTACCCTTAGAAAAACTCCAAAATTTGTGTGGAGGTAAATTAACTTCCTCTCCAGTAATGATAAGACAAGATTTCTCTAAACCGTCATATATTGTGATGCGGGTCGAAATGGGATTAAAGACATGCTGCAGCAGCAGGACGACGAGGAGAATGTACGTCCTCCTGCAGCAGTTGGATAAAATGAGAAATAGTATTGTACAATAAGGAAGCTTCTATAAATTGCGCCCTCTACTGCCTTTGAATTCGTCCAATTGAAGTTCTTCCCTACAAAAATCAATAGCATTTGTCACCGACTTATTAAGGATTTGTGAGATATAAGTTCAAAGTGTTGGCGTTATGTCAGGCATTTGTATGTTATCAGTTACAAGCGCAAACAAGTTATTCGACTCAACAAGGATTGCTACATACATTCCATTAGGTCTATTTTATCCAGAATGGCAAATGCAACCAGAATTGTTGACATTCAAATCATCCGTAATAACAATTGACATGCGAGGATAAATGGTTACAATTCTCGCAATGGACTCGAATTATGCATGTATGGTTATTATCCAAATTAGGGCTTCCGTAAATAAAACAATAATGGATGACTTGCCTACGGACTTCCCGATTGGAATAAAGGCCAAATTGTAGTGACATTTGGTAGACGTCGAATCAATGGCGAAACCAATCATACGTACTTATGATCATTGTCGTACAGACAATGAAAAATGCAGCCGGCATGATTATGTTTTTAAACTACGTAAATTTTTTTCAAAGAAACTATCTACTAGAATTAAAGGTACTTTTTTTGTTCTTTTCTATTTGTTTCCAAAAAAAATTTAAGAACTTTTGAATTAAAATGGTATTCAAATTTTAAGAACTTTTGCACTAAAAAATGATAATCTATAAGTGAACAGGTGGATGCCGACGCAGGAGATAGACGTCTGATATGATGGCAATATTCACTAAGGTAAAATGGCAATCCAACGTCCGATTCGTCGGGTAGGTCGGTGAAAATTAAAGAGTAAACAAAAATAGAATATTATAAACGTAGTGCATATCATATAAAAATTTACAAAATTGATCAAAAGTAAAAAGAGCAGAAGTTTTTCCCCGAAGAAAATTCAATTCCAAACACACAATAAATAATTGAATATCTAAATCTACCTAAAGGCCGATGATTGTACCATAAAAAAATCATACAATACTTTATACACGAGATCTTCAGTAGTAGAAGAATGCGTGAATTGAAAAGTAGAAGAGTGAATATAGACAGTATTTAACTATTAACTAATTGGTATTACAATTCATCCGATAAAACGTCATCGGATCATGGAATCTTTTGTGAACATCCTATGCATGGCCTTGCTGATTTGTACGCCTCCTCTTGGAAAACGATTAAATCATCAATGCTATTGATAAGACTACCATTGTTTTTTTATCTGCCATTAATAAGGCTACCATTGTTACCCGAGATCTCCAGTAGTAGAAGAATACGTGAATTGAAAAGTAGAAGAGTGGATACAGACAATTATTTAAATATTGACTAAAAAAAATTATTATTTTTGGTAATTTTTTCGGAAATAAATATTAATATATTGTTTTGCCCGAAAAAAAGTGAAATTTTATATTAATAAAAAATGTTTTTTACCTCTCTTTCTTTTCCTTCCTTTTCTTTCTTTTTGTTGTTTGTGTGCATGTCTGGCTACTGTTTTAGTAATGATCTAACGACAGTTTGTTGTTTGTGTGCAAACTTGGCTACAATTATCTAGCAATGATCCTTCTTTCTCTTTCCTAGGGTTATTTTCTTTTCTTTTTTAAATAAAGATATTGTATATAATAGGAAGGAACATTTTTCTTTATTGATTTAGTATTAAAAAAGAAGAAAAATGTAATGGAAAAGAAAAATTTAACTTTTTTTTATTGATTTATTACTAGGAAATAAAAAAATATAATGTTATAAATTTAACAGTTGTTTAAAAATTGATTTATTACTAGGAACAAAAAAATATAGTGATATAAAAATCAATGTTGGCTGAGGAATTAAATACGATTAAAAAGACTTTTTGGAGAATTTTAACTGAAGATTTGAGTAAAAGAAAGGTCTGTGCGCGTTTTGTTCCACATGAATTAAATGAAGACCAAAACAGTGAACGAATTTTTGATGAAAAAACGGGGTTCTCTCATCACCCACTCTCCGTATCCGCCTGAACTATCACCATGTGACTATTTTCTATTTCCAAAACTGAAAACCACGATGGAAGGAGCATTTTATGAAGATATCCCAGCCATCTTTGTTTTGCAACATTACAACACTTTCTTTTTATTGAAATGGCTGTAACTCTCACATCTGTCATCCGATTACATTAATTTAGATGCGTTTGAAAAAGGATGAATGTATCTTTTTAATGCTACAAATTTTCAATAGATGGCGCTGCACGTTGTATGATTTAAATATAAATTCCTGGTGTTTTTGGGACACACCGTGTATGTTCCGCAAAAATGGAAACTAGTTGAACAAAAATTTAACTAATGTATTTAGTTAAATTTATGCTCAATAACTATTCATTAAACAACACTGCACAACCTGGACCGCTCAGATTCTATTTTGCTGATCGAACATTTTATGCCAGTGAACTCGTTGATGGATAAAATGTGAGTATCCAATTGCCTGTAACGTACCTAGAAAAAGTCTGAATAACGCCGCTAAATGCTGAACTATAAAAAGTATTTGTAATAAATTGCGAATAATATGCGATACATTGAATTTGTTTGAGAAATAGAAGAAGGTAAAAATATTCTAATTTAGATACCAACTTGAAGAGAAAAAAATAGAGTACCAATATGAAAGAAATAACGCGATATTGTAAAATTTTCGCTTAAAAATATAAAAATTACTTCGCATAAACTTTATGTTTGTGTTTATCCGTAAATGACGATGATATTATGGTTTAAGGGAACAAATAATGAATATTGTTTGGGGGTGTATTAAAATTTGAATAAAAAAATATAATTTTCTAAACGTTAAATTCAACAGGAGTATGGTTAATGACGACCGTCCTCAGAGAGCACATGTTTCAGCTGGGCAGGCTTGATGCTAGCTTTATGGAAAGAGTGTGTGGGGGAATATGCTAAACAAAAAAATTATGTCAAAAACATAAAGGATATAATGGAGACACCCAAAAGTATGAAGTTCTCCATAGAAGGAGAATGGAGACAAAACTAAATAATAAAAAAGATAGAGAAGTGAAAGATAAGAACAGAAACAGAAAGAAAAGAAAAGAGAAAAAAATCAAGTTACTAACAAAAATAAACACCACCAAAATTGAATTTCAACAGGGAGAAAAAAATATACAATAAATCAGTGAATGAATAGTTTTAAAGAAATACATAACGAATGATAGCAATAAGAAGAGTTAGTAAAGCGAAAGAAAAAAAATTACAAACAAATTAAATGAAAAAAGCTAATAATATTAGAAGACACAAACGTTCTAAAACCAATGTAATGCTACGAGAAATAAAAAAAATCGAAAGAGTGATTTAGAAGTGCTCATTGCGAGAGAGAAATGCGCAGAAAAGTAAGAACGACCGGGATGGAACATAAAGAGGACGGGGCGAACATATGAGAGAAAAAATGAGCACCAGGAAGTGAAATATAGGAGAGGGTGAGCGAAAACGAGGCTGAATAGAGAAAATGAATCATTGAGTTATTGCACCTAACTATTTTTTTTCTATAAATGTATCGGGTTTGTCAATAGTCTAATCGATATTATCATAGTAATAAAAGTACTAAAATGTTATTTTCTCTGTGATATTAATTAGATACTCTGTAAGGTCAAAAGATCAATGTAGAAAACAGGAAAACATAATTTATACACAACTCAATTTTTATTTCAAAATCGGTTAAGCAAAAACCTGATCTAATCATTTCTATATAATTAGAATTTTTATTGACTAAATTCAAAATATGTAATTTTTAATCAATTTCATTTCAATAGAAATTATACTGAAGTACGTTGCTTAAATTAAATATCTAAATAAAGCCTTTGTTATTAAATATTCTATGATATTATTGTAATATTGTATGAAATAATCATCATTTATTTTAATAATTTATTTTATTTTATCGAATTCATAAAATAATCAGTCCTCTTTTTAATTTATTTTTAATTTCTCGTATGCATGATCTAATCAGTACTAATTTAAATAATTTCATTTTGAAATATTTCTCGAAGACAATTAAAAATTCTTTATACTTTAATTTTTTTCATCCCACACCAAATATACAATAATACACATGATTTATAGATACCTACAGGGGTGTAGGATATCTTTTCAATGCCAATTTTAAATTTACTGTTCAGCTAATCTCAGCATTACGTTTACTTGGAATTTTGATATTTACTCTGATATAAAAAAAAAAAAAAATTAAATAATACGTGTATAATAGAAAAAGTAAAACATTGATAGTTCTTAAGGAATATAGAATTGTAAAGTTTTAAAAAAAAACGGTTTAAATGTTTGGTATACTGGAAATATAACAAACATGAACTAAATAATTTTGTTTTTACTCATTCTACGGTACTGCATGTTAATCATTCTCTTCATAATTGTCTTACGATGATCAAAACCAGAAAAAGGTAGGTCGTCGTATATAAATAAAGGCGAACTTCCAACATAATTACCATAAGAGCTAATGAATTGGCAAGTTCGGTTTTGAGGATGAGCAGGGAGGAGCAACTAACACCAAGATTCCTTCCGAAATGGCTCTCTCTCTCCAATCTTTAGCACAATTGTCTTCACCAAAATTATTATTTCCACATGTTATCTTGACCTTCCCATTCCCCAGTCTAGCTCTTTCCCCTAGAGAATTTTATACCCTGTGGTGTCTCCAGTCAAAATAAATATGATAATAATAATAATAATAATAATTATAATAACAATAATAATAATTGTTAGTTTTGTAATTTAACTCCTACATATGTTCCACTAAGCAATCTCAATCATTCCTGTTTTTCGGCGTCACACACAGATGTCGTGTGTGTTCGCGATACACCTTCTCTTATAATTATAACACTTTTTGTTTTGCTCTCGCCGTAGCGATAGCACGCGCTTTACTTTTCAATAAAGTTATCCTTGTGTTCGTTTTTAGTGCCTTTTTCATTTTACCTATTCAACAGGTTATGGGCCCAGTCACACGCGAAACATAACCGAATGAGTAAAAATTTGCGAATCAAGTGAATCAAGTGTAGTTTAAAAGTGCCAAAAACTAAGGCGTCGAAAGTGAGGTTAATCCCATATGCGCAATATCGACTAGGACTCAAAATATCAGAAAATCAATATACAACGCACACTCCGCGCTTCGAACTGCTTACACGCGAAAATTACGATACTTGGAGGATTCAAGTAGAAGCATTGCTCATCAAAAACGACGGCTGGTGCCGGTGTGGTGCCGGCGTTTTTGCTCATCAAAAACGCCGGCACCACACCGGCACCAGCGGTAGTGACAGGAAATGGAGCGGCCGCGAGTGAAACAGCATACAAAGACCGGCTAGCGAAATACAGAAAGCCAAATCGGGCCTAATTCTCTCTATCTCCCCATCCGAATTGAAAGAAATCAAAAATTGCGTCTCATCGCACGACGTGTGGGAAAAACTCGAATCTACGTACGCATCCAAGACGCCGACTCGAAAAGCCGCGCTATATAAGCAGCTCACTCAACACAAAATGGCCGACAGCGATAGCATGGTCGAGCACCTAAAGGGTTTCTTCGACGCATCCTGTAAATTAAAGTCGACTGGAGCCAACCTCGATGACGATCTACTAGCAATCATGCTGCTGCACAGCCTATCAAATAGTTTCGAAAATTTTAGATGCGCGATCGAGTCACGTGATAAGCTACCCGAGCTCGAGATTCTAAAAATCAAAATACTCGAAGAGCACAGATCTCGTCACAGAAAAGACGAAGACCACCATAGTTCGGCCATGTTTACAAATACGCTTTGTAAACATGACAAATTCACGTTCATTCTTCTATACGTGGATGATACGCCCGCGACAAATTCACGTTCATTCTTCTATACGTGGATAATATTCTTTTCGCCTCGAAGAACGTGTCAAGAGTCAGAGAAATCAAAAAGGGTCTTGCCGAGGAGTTCAACTTGAAGGACATGGGACTGGCTACGTATTGCCTTGGCATCGAAATCGAGCAAACTGGAGCGTCATTATCACTGTGTCAAGGCGGTTATATCAGCAAGATCTTAAATCGCTTCGGCATTGGCTATTGCAAGCCTGTCTCCACTCCCATCGCGACTGGAACCATACTCGAGCCTGGCAAAAGTCATAAATCCGTCTCATTACCATACCGTGAATTAGTTGGCGCCCTCATGTACCTGTCGGTCGGGACGAGACCGGACATCACCCACGCCGTGAGCTGGTTGAGCCAATTTAATTCTTGTTTCGACAAAACTCATTGGGCAGCCGCTAAACGAGTGTTACGTTACCTAAAGGGGACCTCCAACGTGAAACTCGTCTACTCCAAGGACGAAGACGGCCTAAAGGGATTCGCCGACGCTAACTGGGGCTCGGACATCTCAGACAGGCGCTCCTACACAGGATACGTCTTCACCTTATCTAACGGCGCCGTCTCTTCGTGGTCCAGGAAACAAAAATCTGTGGCCTTATCTTCAACTGAGGCCGAGTATATGAGTCTATCGGATGCGTCCAAAGAAGCCATTTATTTGTCTTGCCTTCTGACGGAGCTCGGCTTTTCCTACTTGGCTAAAACAGTGCTTTACAACGACAATCAGTCGGTAAGCAAACTCGCGACTAATCCCGTCTTTCACGCTCGATCGAAGCATATCGACATCAGGACTCACTTCGTTCGAGACGCCTTGAAGAGTGGGAAGTTCGAACTTAGATACCTGCCTACTGAAGAGATGACCGCCGACATCCTAACTAAAGCTTTGCCTAAAGCTAAAATTGACTTTTGTGTTGAAAATTTGGGACTAATTTAATTTAATCAAACTTCGTGTTTTCTTGTGGACCTCCCGTATTATCTTTTGCAGATAACTTTGTATTTGTGAATCATTTCTATTATGGGAGCGTGTTAGTTTTGTAATTTAACTCCTACATATGTTCCACTAAGCAATCTCAATCATTCCTGTGTTTCGGCGTCACGCACATATGTCGTGTGTGTTCGCGATACACCTTCTCTTATAATTATAACACTTTTTGTTTTGCTCTCGCCGTAGCGATAGCACGCGCTTTACTTTTCAATACTGTATCCTTGTGTTCGTTTTTAGTGCCTTTTTGATTTTACCCATTCAACAATAATAATAATAATAATATTTTAAATCGAAAACAAACAAAAAAAATTTATTTCCACATAATATATTTTTAATACGTTTCAATTTAAATAATCAGCTTTTTTATCCTAATTTAAATCCTAATTTATATTTAAGAAACATTTTTGTATGGTATTAATTAAAGCAAAAACAAGAACTTTTATTTTACTAAACAGAAAACGTACAAATTAAAGAAATTGAAAAAAAATGTATAATAAATACTTTAAAAAAATAAGACAAAAATTAAATTATAAAAAAAACAGGGAAGTTATATTAAATTAAAAACCTATGCATGGTACTAAACCCCGCACAATTTATTTGAATACTATTCCACTATGAAACCTTAGGTAATGTAGAAAGAAATCATAGAACATTAAACGATTTTTTATTGCCGTTCACTAAAGATAATAATTGAAAGAAGTGTATATCTTATTTCGTTTTCGCATATAATATAACTCCAATACAGAAGCTAAGTATTTTAAAAAAAAAGAACATTGGTCGTATTAGTTATATCAAAGTTCAAACCTTAAATTCAATATAATGCGGATGACTATGTCAAGGAACTACAATTTAAGGTAAAGAAAGCATTAGTGATATTGAAATAACGATATATTCAAGGCAAGTATAGTCAAAAAGAATATAAATATATATAGCAATATCTATCAAACTCTGAATTCTGCTATGTTAAAAGTTGGTGTTTTAGTCTAACTTAAACGCGGCAATCGCAGAAAGAACGAGAATATACACGAAGGCCTTTATGAGATAATAAAAAAATTCGGCGTTAATGTAGTAATAAAAATCAGAAAAAAACTGGAAACCGACCATAAAAAATATGTAAAGAAAGATACAGCCTATTAAACAAAAGTTATTTTTAATAAATAAAAAATATCTATCAAATATATATAATTATTAAGTATATGAACAATCTATATATATGTGTATGTGGCCGTCAGCGAAATTAAAACAATTATCTCTAAGAAAATTGTATTTTTATGCATTTTGTATTCATGTGTGAACTTTTATTGAATTTGTGACAGTCCTCCCTTTTGTCGACTATCAAATCGCCGCATATACGACAAAAAGTCAATTTTATATTATGACATGAACGAACGTACGTACAATAAAACGTCTGAAAATATATTGCACTCGCACTAGCATTTTACATTGTGAAATTGCATTCAGTAGAATAGTCTGTGTTTTTATTGTGTTTTATTCTGAGCATTCCTATAGTAATTTTATTATTCAAATATGCTTGTGGAGTCAATGTGGTGACCTTTATTTTAGTCGAATGTAGCAAATATTGGATTTGGAAGTGCGGAGACTACACAAAAACAAATGCACCTAACGAAAAACCGAAAACCAACAAGTATTGCACCAATATTTTACTTCGATCAAACTGCTTGACATACACTGCAACTTCCGAAAAATGCAGATGGACTCCTTTTTTGCAACGGGGAGAAGTCAATTGCCCATCGAGCCATTTTGACCGGTCAAGCAAAAAAAAATGAGCAAAGGTAATCGAGTAAACAATTGCCAAAAATAATTTGATGTTCGCTTAAAACAACAAATAAACTGTCAAATGAACAAACGAAAAAGAAAAGAAAATCTTTTTCTTGGAAAATCCAACGAAAATTGAATAACGAAAAATGTCCCGATTAGTTGAAAATTGCAATCGTTTCTTAAAACTGTTCCTTAATAATAACTGAAAACCACAACGGCGGTGGTTTACGTATACTTCACTGTTGTTGCCGTGGCGGCAACGTCGGCAAACTACACGTAAATGCCGTATCAGCAATTCCATGACTTCCAAAATAACAAAATAGTTGATTCAGTATGTAATTTGGGCCTCTATTTTATGAGTTTGGAATTTTGGTTCAACGCATGCAGTATTACGAACGGCTAAAAGAGATACAGTGCTTTCAAATGATTCTAGGTAGAAGCATTTTCACTAAGCAATTACCGACATGCAATTTCGCGACTCGGCGAGCCAAATATTTACAAATATAAAATTACTTGATGGCTCACCCCGCCGTAGTACAGATGTAAACGTTGTCGATAAAAGATCGGTTAGTAGTAGCTGACGTGCTAGTCGAGGCACTTCACATGCACTCATTAAGCATGACCCCACCAATTGAAAAAACAAACGTGATGAAATCGATAAATTTTTACCAAAATTTAGCACTCTACGAGGCAATTGTGGACGTAGCCGATCTCGTGTCCGTGTTCAAGCGTTCTACAATATATTGTACACCAAACATTCACGAAAATCGGAACTGGGTCGCAACTTTTGGCTCGTAAACTGCTAAAGTTCTCCCGCAAATTGCAATGCAAGCTCGATTTGTCCAACATACAAGCTTGTACTCTATGTTGACGCATCGGAGATCACCGCAGGTCTTCATTTAGATTTTTTCGAGGGAGTTTGATTAGGCACAACTGCGCTACAATATATACGATTGCGAATTCACGCGATGTATTTATCTGTGAAACTCTTCACATTCATGCTGTAGGGGTGAAAATATGACATCTTCATGGACCATAAAACGTTCACATATGCATTCGTAGTAAAAAAGGAAAAGCGTCAGGAGTGCCAACTCCATTACATCGGTCAAATGACGACCGATATTCGACATTGTGAATTCAAAGTCTATATTCCGACATGGAAATAAATTGCGATGCATTGGCAACCGATTAAGAAATTGATGCTGAAGTGAAGTGAACCCGCGACAAAAGGTAATGCAGATCAATCCATTAAATTGAATTTTTGTTTAGTTTCAGGTAGTTCAAACTGATTACTTTCCGATTAGGCGATCGATGACATTCGACCATTTGTTGTGAAAAAATATTGCAGAAAATTCACTAAAGCGATATACGATGTTTCATATCCCGCAAAACGTACGATGGTCAAACTGATGAAAAAAAGATTTGTTTAGCCCGGAATGCAAAATGACATCACCAAATACATTTGCAACTGCTTGAAGGATCAATGCTTCAACGACACACGCCTCACCACTTGATAATTTCGATCCAACAACCGAAAGTTATAATGTGTTATTTAACGTGACCTAGTTGTCTTCAACTACGACTATACGGATTGAGTTACGCTCAATCAACGCACCACCATTACTGACAGTTCAACAACTGAAAGATAGCAACGTCTACTGTCTTACGATCATCGATCGATTCCTTCTTTGGCCGGAAGTACTACCAATTCCGGATCAAAAAGCGCCGACCGTCGCCAGAACATTAATGGCTGGCTAGATATTCAAATTCTGTGTCCTAAAAATCATAACATCGGACCAGCGCGACCAACTTGAATCGACAATGTTCGCAGAGGTAATGCGACCGCTTGCATTTGAAATATGACTACGACTACATATCTTCCACAGTCAAACGGTTTCATCGAACAATGACATCGGATGATCGTATCGCATACAATAATACCGAATAACTTAATATAAACTAATCCTTAGGCATTTTCCTTTGGACCAATTTTGCTAGTCCGGAGTAGTTGTACCTGTCATCATCTAGTCTACCTCGAACGAACGACCATTTCGACCGGTGAGTTACGCATACAATTAACTGTAGGGAGCTTCTAGTTGCTAAAATGAAAATAGATAGTTTTGCGGGTTCGTTGGTTATGTTGAAGTATCATATTTTTGTTATATATACTTCATTCGTGCAGCAAAATCGAAGAGAAATGGAGTCAAATATTAATCGAGTGCGTTTTTACCTAAAAAATAATTGAAAATTTATTAACTGCCCGCTTTACAGGTTGCTATGGAATTGTTTCACGTTCTGGAAGGTAGGGATGATTTACTTTTATGTGATTCTTCAGAGTCAAGCGAGACATCAGATTCTGATGATGATCAGCCCCCATGCATGAAGAGAACTGGTGTTGAAAATTATACAAATATAATTGTGAAGTACGCAGATGTTGAATTTAAGAAACATTTCAAATTGACAAGAGTTGTCGCAGAGGCGGTTATCGGTATGTGCTTTTTATTTTAAACAATAATGTAAGGAATAAGTGTTGTAAATATCGCACTCTTTTAGGTGAATACACTATGTTTTTACACTGTCCAAGGCGTGGAGGACGTGCTGTAGTTGGTGGTGATGTTGAAATATACATCACGTTTTGGTTCCTGGCAAATACTGAAACGTACCGACAAATTGGAGACAGATTTAATGTAACAGAAAGCTCTGTCCATCGAATTTTATACCGTTTCGTAAAATGGGTTGTTGAAGTGAGTCCCAAGTACATAAAATGGATAACAGCATCCGAAATGCAAAATAACCAGATCCAATTCGCAGCTATGAAAGGTGTGCCAGATGTTGTTGGGGCTATTGATGGTTCCCATATTAAAGTCAATCCTCCTAAACGTATCAAACAAGCATACTACAATAGGAACAAATTTTGTAGTGAGCTTTTGCAGGGAATTGTAAACGCCGAGAAAAAATTTATAGATGTGTACTGTGGTGAACCTGGTTCATCAGAACTAATGCTTTTGTGTGAATTCATATTTGTTATTATAATAAACGCCTCCTCGGCTTACAAAAACAAAAGTATTTTTTTTATTTTATATATAAAATATGTTAAGGCAATTTATTCAACGTTTAAATTAAATAATTTCTGTACAAAGTTTAAATTAAATAATTTAAACGTCGTAAGGAACACACCCTCGCCACTTCACGTTGACAAGTACAATAAGTATTGTCAGATTGTTGCTGACTGTTTTGAGGTTATGTTTTACTAGAGTTTAGAATTTGGCTTTCCTTTGCTCATCTACTCCGGACTAGCAAAATAGGTCCAAAGGAAAACGCCTCTTATCATTGACGCACTCAACATACAACTGAATATGCACTTAAATATTAAAGAACAGCTTTTAGAAAATTTGTTATCATTAAAAAGATAAAAGTTATCGTCACCAACTATTTTCGCTGACCTTTAGAAATTACCTCATTTTTATCAGAAGGATTCTTATTGTTCTTATTTATATTTTTGAGCACTTGTAGGGTTTTTCCCTTTTTATTTGTAAAAATGTATACAGTAAATATGTGTATATATTTTTTCTTCTAAAATTCAAACACTTAACATAAAATAACGAACATATGTATACACACTATATCGTTGCCTTTATTATTTGTACATTGGAATCTTATCCTAATATTGTCAATTTTGACTATAGCACTGCTTAATATCATCTCGCTAGATGAGGATTCCTACGACTTTCACAAAAAATGCCTAAAGACCCGTTCAAAACTTCGCCACAATAAATAACTGCTTCATGATTAATATATTTTTATATTTGCAAAAACTTTACACTTGCACTGCAATAGTAATTTTTTAAGAACTGAAGAAGAAGTGACTTCCACGATAGACCAACAGCGAATCCTCTGTCTATCATCTTTTCGGCAGAATCATGGCAGCTTATATGTGCTGTTTGGCACTACGCACTTACGTTGGTATCGCAATTCATCCGATAAAACATCATCGGATCATGGAATCTTTCTTAGATTAAAGAATACCTGGATAGGCCCTTACCGTATATGTATACGCAATTTTGTGTACAAATTATTGCGAAGCGTCGAGAAATGGCAATAAAGGAATATTTTTGTGTAGATTTTTTATGTAGACATGATACCCACTGCCATCTAGTTGTTTTAATATAAATTTATTGAATTGCGAAACCATAATTTATATTCATTTTAATTCACTTATTGGAAAAAAATACAATTTAAACACAACGATAGGCAATTTTTATTTTTTGTACAGTCTTTTGATACGAAATGGAATTCTATTTTAAGTTGATTCTCCATTTCGTAAATATCAATCAAATATAAAACTTTCTCAGAGTTTTAAAATACGCCATTCTCCATGAAAGTGGTAAAATAACGAAATGCTTAGGTTCTCTTCTCATGTATTTTTCATCTATTATGAAGTATTTACGAAAAAGTAAGTGTTTATATAAATAGCTATATTGTTGACAACATTTAATAGGAAGTTTTCATTTCAGAAAATTAACTGTTTTATAAAGGGTTGCTAGAAATTTGACGAAATGAGGAAACCGGGAATTTCTTTCTTTCGGAAAGTGGACATCTTAACTTTTACTAGAGGAATTTACAAAAATTTAGTTTGTGATGTGCCTAAATGGTTATTAGTGATTTATTTTATCTAAAAAGTGGTGAAAAAGTGAATCCGTCAATAAATGTAAACAAACTCGATGTTGACAGTTCAATGTTTACCAGAAAACAGTTCAGTGCCGGTGTACATAAAGTGTGTGTAAGAACGTTTAAGGGATCGAATTTTTCAGTCTATTTTACATTGCTGTTTTCATTAGCTGTATTCCATTGGACCAATTTTGCTACAGCGCTGTAGACTCAATAAAATGAACATATCACTTACAGCAGTAAAATACAATCTCACAATAGTCACCGACAATACCGAGTTTATTCACACATAAACAATAAAAACAAAAATATGACATTGTATGCGTAACTCCAAATGAAAACTACTGCTCTGTTCGAGGTAAAGTAGATGATGACAGATACACAACTAGTGTAGTAGCAAAATTGGTCCAATGGAATACAGCTATTGTGTTAAAATAAATAAAGTATATTCTTCGGTAGGCTTATTATTTAAATAAATTTGTTTTGCTTGCTCTATTAGACCATATTATAATGCATTTACTAAATAATATTGTTTTTTAGAATATTAGTTATTAATTATTTAAGTACATTAAATTTTCCATTTTCTATTTTTGTTTTTTAAGCATTTGTTTTAATGTTGTATACGATTAACTTCTATATTATTAAGAATTTGATGTGATGTTCTATGTAATTAATGCTTTATTTTTTAATTTAATTTAAATACACAATGCCTATTTTAATTACCATTTTCATTCACTAACACACATTTATATTACAATTAATGTTTTTGTATCTACTTATGCTTGTTTAACATTAAAATTTATATTTCCTAAGTTTCGTTGTGGTTTTATTTCAACATAAACATAATATCACATTTTCTCATTTAATTCATTTTGCATTTTTAAAATTAATTTAAATTTGTGCACATAATTGTTTTCATATCAACAAATAACTTCTTTTTTTTTAGAATTTTAGTTATTAATTTTTTAAGTATTGTACATTAAATTGTTCATCTTGTAATTTACTTTAAAAGCATTTCCTTTAATGTTGTATACGATTAACTTCTTATTGTGCACATAATTGCTTTCATATAATCAAATAACTTACAATTCATATTTTAAATACTCTTCCCCACTTTAAAAATTCTGTTTTAATAAATAATATACAGTGAAATAAATAAAATGAAAATACATAATAAATAAATAAATATTTTTAAAAAAAATACTGTGTTTTATTGCATATTTACAAAACTAATTCCATCAAACAACAAGACCCGCAATATTAAAAAATCTGCTTCTTTACGCATAAATGATATTACATATGAAAAATGGTTTTAAACGAACCGTTTCAATCGCATACTGAACTTTTAAATGGGCCCCCAATGATGTACGCCGTTTCTGTTGTATTGCATGTGTGTGCGTTCTATGAATGTATTGCCAACAAAATTGGGATAGAATTTTTGTGTAGAGGCCTATCCAGTTCTTCTATAGTCTAAGGTATGCATATACGGTAGGGGCCTATCCAGGTATTCTTTAATCTAAAGGCGTTTCCTTTGGACCTATTTTGCTAGTCCGGAGTAGCTGAGCAAAGGAAAGCCAAATTCTAAACTCTAGTAAAACATAACCTCAAAACAGTCAGCAACAATCTTACAATACTTATTGTACTTGTCAACATGAAGTGGCGTGGGTGTGTTCCGGACAACGTTTAAATTATTTAATTTAAACTTTGTACAGAAATTATTTAATTTAAACGTTGAATAAATTGCCTTAACATATTTTATATATAAAATAAAAAAAATACTTTTGTTTTTGTAAGCCGAGGAGGCGTTTATTATAATAACAAATATGAATTCACACAAAAGCATTAGTTCTGATGAACCAGGTTCACCACAGTACACATCTATAAATTTTTTCTCGGCGTTTACAATTCCCTGCAAAAGCTCACTACAAAATTTGTTCCTATTGTAGTATGCTTGTTTGAGACGTTTAGGAGGATTGACCTTAATATGGGAACCATGAATAGCCCCAAGAACATCTGGCACACCTTTCATAGCTGCGAATTCAATCTGGTTATTTTGCATTTCGGATGCTGTTGGCTACCCCATGTACTTGGGACTCACTTCGACAAGCCATTTCACGACGCGGTATAAAATTCGATGGACAAAGCTTTCTGTTACATTAAATCTGTTCCAATTTGTCGTTCCGTTTCAGTATTTGGCAGAAACAACAACGTGATGTATATTTCAACAGCAGCACCAACTACAGCACGTCCTTCACGCCTTGGACGGTGTAAACACATACTATATTCAGCTAAAAGAGTGCGATATTTAGAACACTTTTTAATTAAATTAGTGTTTACAATGAAAACTACATACCCATAATCCTTTCGGCGACAACTCTGCTTAATCTGAAGTGTTTTTTGAATACCTAATCCGTGTAATTTTCAATTACATCCACATAATTTTCAACTCTACCTTTTTTAATACCTAGAGGCACATCATCATCAGAATCTGATGTCTCGCTTGACTCTGAAGAATCCAATAAAATTAAATCTGCTCTACCTTCCAGCACGTGAAACAATTCCATAGCAACCTGTAAAGCAGTCAGTTTATAAATTTGCAATTATTTTTTATGTGAAAACTGACTCGATTAATATTTAATAATAGTAATAATACGAGTAATAATACTGATAGTAATACTAATAATAAAGAAATAATAATAATAGTAAGAATAATATTAATAATAATGATATTAATAATATTGTATTATTAATAATAACAATAATAGCAATAATAATATTACTAATAATAATAATATTATTATTATTATTAATTATAATAAGAAAAATAATAATAATAATAATAATTATAATAATAATAATAATAATAACAATAATAATAATAATAATAGCTGTATTCCTTTGGGCTAATTTTGCTACTCGCAAGTACTTGCGAGTAGATGTCCAATGGAACGCATAATTTTGCGTACAAATCTGTGTAATTTGCAATTATATGCACATAATTGTCAACTTTACTTTTCTTGATACATGGAGGCACATCTTCATCAGAATCTGATGATGATGTACAGTCTATAAAGTCAAATAAGTAAATATAACAAAAATATGACACTTCAACATAACCAATGAACCCGCTAAGCCATCTATTGCCAGGTAGAAAACTAGAATCCCCTTACCATAAGGGGAGAAGTGCAACTACTCGCGCGAAATACTAATCTGTAAGAGCAAGAGTAGCTGCGAGTGGCTAGACGTACTTGTGAGTAGCAAAATTTTCCGAATGGAATACAGCTAATAAGTTTAGAATTTTCCAAATATAGTGCCACCACAATACTCGCAACCAAATAACTTCTGCAGCCATATGTATCGATGCCGTTGTTTGTTTGTATTTCAGTTGAACAAACTTAAGGCGTTTTCCTTTGGACCAATTTTGCTACTACGCGGTAGATGACCAAAGAAAATCCAAATATTAAACAATAGTAGAAACATAACCTTAAAATAGTCAGCAACAATAGTGAGTTTACTCACACATAAACAATAAAAACTGAGTTTATTCACACATAAACAATACTGACAAAAATATGACTCTTCAACATAACCAATGAACCCGCAAAACTATCTATTTTCACTTTAGCAACTAGAATCCACCTAACGTAAATTGTATGCGTAACTCCCAGTTCAATGTGGTCGTTCGTTCGAGGTAGAGTATATGATGACAGCTACAACTACCGCGTAGTAGCAAAATTGGTCCAAAGGATAACGCCTTTAGACTTTAGACTGTTATGATACCACAAGGAGATGATTAGAGAAGGGGAGGCGAAATGACGTGAAACGATATTAAAGTGGTAATAGCATGTTGCTATTTGCGCGTTGCTTATTGTTCGTTTATTTGCTGATTATTTATTAATTAATCGAAATAATAAGTCATCAATGTAGGTACGCATCATAGGCGTTGTTCGTTGCGCGTTGCTCCTCAGGTCGGGGTCACCAATTATAGGATGATCCGTCCTAATTATTTTATTATCATTTTTTATAAATGGCAATACATTATAAATACACTATTATAAAATATTTGGTCTAAATGCAAAGCAAGATAGTGGTTTTATAATTTGTTTCTTGATTGAGATTTCTAATTTGAATTTTCGTTCGCTAGATTCGACTGTACCCAATCGAATACAATGTGTCCTTTTCTCAATTGTTTGCCCTAACCCAAATGAATTTGATTAAGGTTAAAGTCCACTGAGTTCCATTCATTTGATTACTACTGATGTAGCTAGTAATTTGATTTCACCAAGCGTGTACTTGGTACCGCCACACAACCAACTAGCGCAGCTACTAATTGTTGAAGAGTATAACGATCTCAGGCTTATACGGTCTTATATAACTTTACTGCTCTACCAAAAATAAGACCTTCTGGTTTTTCGTTACTCATTATAGAGCAGCTGTTGCTTATCTACTGGATGGTAATATTTCGTCGTTCTATCTATGAGCATCAATCGTATTATCTTCGCTCATTATATGGTAGATAATATTATTTATTGCTTCTTCCACGTAATTTGAAATATTTCCTTTTTGGCACGGTATACCAAAAACGGCTCTCCAGCGTTGAATCGATGGTTATTTGACGATATATACTACCGCGTCTTCACCGTGTAGTAACACCTGAATAATTCTCATGTGTATGTGTACTTAGCGAAAGTCAATACATATGTTTACTAATAGTGATTGGCTCACGCCAACCTATTAATTAACTATTATAATAGTCAGCACACATGTTGATGATTATGAATAATTTATTACTACGCCCATACTTGAAATATGAATTACCTTCAAGAAGAAATTCCCTCTGTGTATTCTCACATGGTGAGTATTAAAGAGTTATGTAAGATTACTTTTCCATAATAATAAATCTCCGTATAATCTATGAATAAGTACAATCCAAGCACTTATCATTCGTGGAACAATTTACGTTTCCATAATTTTAAGAATTGTGCATTTTTCAGAAACAGTTGCTTATTTTCCCATAAAAGTACATCGCAATTCACTTCTGCTTATGTACATTTATGCATTATGTACCATGAATACTTTATGCAGTCAAATGTTGTATAAATACTCCAATTCTCTGAATACCAAAAACAGTCTAATACTAAATTTCAATACACTGATGTAATATTCAAAGAAAGTTAAATAAATATGTTAAACGTCTTAAATTTGGTATGCATTATTAAAAATCGGTCAAGTAGCGCGATCTTCTATATTGGCTCTCATATAGAGACCAATTTTAACTTAGAAACTTTCTTCCACTTAGAATCAAGACTAAATTGCTTTAATGAATCTTATACACTAATAAAAACAGAAATATAAATCCGACCATAGGAAGACTTTTTACAATTGTTCTACCAGTTTATTCGAAGCACGCGAGATTCTGTTGATAGACTTCCTTCCTTCTATGCTATAAATCATTAATGTACGTGTATTCCGCTGAGTTAACTTTTTATTTCGTGTTTGTTCATGTAGTAGATTAGTTGGTAGACGTAACTTTCTGTTAAATATCAGATAGGGAAGTTTTAGGCCAGTACTTTTGCGCACTGCCGAGCAATATTCTAACATAGGTAATGGTAAAAGTTTAGCCCAATTACGCTGATCTTAATTGTAGTATTTGAATTTGTTCCAATTATCATTTCCATGGGCCTGGCGACAAACTGTTAACCATATAAGGAAAGAGTGATCAGTACAAACCATTAAGTTCCGGCCTAACAAATAAGGCTTGAGGTGGCTTATTCCTTTAATAACTCCCAAGAGTTTCTTACGAGTCACATAGTAGTTCTACTCCCATAGAAAACTTCTTACTATAATATTCAATAATGCTCTCTTCTCCGTCATGCATATGTCTTAAAATAGGTTTCCATGAGAAATATTTTATAAACCATAGGTACTAGGATAACAAACATATAAAATATTGAACTACTACTTTCGTTTTAGGTGATGACCGATTCTGTATAGCAATTAATTCGCCCTTATTTGACTTAAGGCGCAGACCACCTGCATTTGATCGAATAAATACACTGTTCAAAGTATTGAGGGTATCTTCTAAATTTTTTCCGTAAACAATAATATTATCTGCATTAACTAGGCACTGCGTAGGAAGTAAGTCACCTAACACCTTTTACATTAGTCTTGAAAATCTTGTAGGAGCTTCAGTAAGCACAAACTGCTTCATATTCAACTCGCACAGTTCTTCCCCTACTACAATAAATGCAATCGTTATCGGTCACATTTGCGCCATGACTTTTTGCAGGTCGCCCAATGTTTCTATTTCTATTCTATGCATTTTTTCTTCGTTCAAAAATTATCCGTAAATTTCAATTTGATTCCGTAAGCCATCTCGAGCTGCGGTGCTTCGATGGGTTCTTTGTCCGCCTATGGAAGTGTTCGTCTTGACGAACCCGCGCACCTGAGCTGGCTTAGCGATGCCCAGGAATTTACAAGATTCCTGACTGTAGCTCAATGAGCGGAGTACAAACCGAAGTACTCATAAAAAAAAATGGGTACCACGGGAATCGTGCCCGATTATGGTGGGGCGCCAATTGGCAACAACTTGGTGGCTGTGGTTAATATCCATATCGCGGGTACGGTCTTTGGATCGCAGGTGGAGGGTGTCGGGCACTGCCACTGCTAATGACAGCAGGAGTTTAGGTAGTCCTCGCCACCAGCAGGTGGAGTAGTCAGCTTGTTACTGATTACTATCTGTTAACTGCCTGTAATGGTCGTGCGTTGATTAAGCATAATTCAATCCCTAAAGTCGTAGGCGACTCGTGGTTTTACGTTAAAGACAACTTAATCACGTTAAAGAACACATTATAACTTTCGGTTGTTGGATTAAAATTATCAAGCGGTGGGTGCATGTGTCGTTGAAGCATTGATACTTCAAGCAGTTTCAAATGTATTTTGTGATGTCATTTTGCATTCCGGGCTAAAAAAAATTTTTTCATCAGTTTGACCATCGTACGTTTTGCGGGATATGAAACATCATATATCGCTTTAGTGAATTTTCTGCAATATTTTTTCACAACAAATGGTCGAATGTCATCGATCGCCTAATCGAAAAGTAATCGGTTTGAACTGCTTGAAACTAAACAAAAATTCAATTTAATGGATTGATCTGCATTACCTTTTGTCGCGGGTCCACTTCACTTCAGCATCAATTTCTTAATCGGTTGCCAATGCATCGCAATTTATTTCCATGTTGGAATATAGACTTTGAATTCTCATTATCGTATGTCGGTCGTCATTTGACCGATGTAATCGAGTTGGCGCTCTTGATTTTTTGTACGAATGCATATGTGAGCAGTTTATGGTACGTAAAGATGTTATATTTTCACCCCTACAGCATGAATGTGAATAGTTTCAAAAATAAATATATCGCGTGATTGTAGCGCATTTTTGCTTAATCAAAATTCGTCGAAAAAATCTAGATGAAGACCTGCGGTGATATCCGATGCATCAACGTAAAGTGCAAGCTACGTTGGCCAAATCGAGCTTGCATTTCCCTAATGCATTTCTCGCTTCATTCGTCCAATTCAGCAGCGTACGATCGTTTTTCTTACTTTTCGGAATCATTTCGAGGTATTTGACTTTTGTTTGGATGGCATGTAGTAGACATTTTTGGTAAAAGGTCAATGTTCTCAATAAAATTTTTAACTTCTTAAAAAGACCGTTGGTAGTAGATATTCCTGAATTGCTCGAACAGTCTCTGGCATGGCAATAGGCCGTCCGCTGACACTCGATGTCCAAGGAATTGAATCCCTCCAAAACCGGGGTTTAGTATCACGCATAGTTTTTTAATTTAATATAATTTGTCTGTGTTTTTTTCTATAATTTAATTTTTGTCTTATTTTTTTAAAGTATTTATTATATATTTTTTCAATTTCTTTAATTTGTACTTTTTCTGTTTAGAAGAATAAAATTTTTTTTTTGCTTTAATTAATACCACACAAAAATGTTTCTTAAATATAAATTAGGATTTAAATTAAGATAAAAAAGCTGATTATTGAAATTGAAACGTATTCAAATTATGTTATGTGGAAATAAACTGACCTTTTATTGTTTATTTATTAAATTATTATTAGTATTATTATTATTATTATTGTTATTATTATTATTATTATTATTATTTTTTTTAATGTTTATTTTGACTGGAGACATCAAAGAGTATAAACTTCTCTAGGGGAAAGAGCTAGACTAGGGAATGGGAAGGTCAAGATAACATGTGGAAAGAATAATTTTGGTGAAGAAAATTGTGATAGAGATTGGAAAGAGAGAGCCATTTCGGAAGGAGTCTTGGTGCTACTTGCTCCTCCCTGCTTATCCTCAAAACCGCACTTGAAACTTCGTTAGCTCTTAATATGTTGGAAGTTCGCCTTTATTTATATACGACAATCTACCTTTATCTGGTTTAGCTCATGGTAAGACAATTATGAAGAGAAGGATTAACACGCAGTACCGTAGAATAGGTAAAAAAAATTAATTAGTTCGTGTTTGTTATATTTCCAGTAAACCAAACATTTCAACAGTTTTCTTTTAAAACATTTCGAGTCTATATTCCTTAAATACTACCAATGTTTTACTTTTTCTATCATATTATTAAATTTTTTTTTTTTGTATATTAGAGTTAATATCAAAATTATAAATAAACGTAATGCTCAGATAAGCATGGACAGCACAATTAAAATTAAAAAATTAAAGTATAAAGAATTAGTTATTGTCTTCGAGAAATATTTCAAAATAAAATTGTTTAAATTAGTAAATTTATTTTTACTAATCAAATAAAAATTATTGAAAAGAGGACTGATTATGTTATGAATTCGATAAAATAAAAGAAATTATTAAAATAAGTAATAATTATTTCATACAATATTACAATAATATCATAGAATATTAAATTAAAAAAGGCTTTATTTAGTTATTAAATTTAAGTAACGTATTTCAGTATAATTTCTATTGAAATGGAATTTTTAAAAAATTACATAGTCTGAATTTTGTCAATAAAAATTCTTATTATATAGAAATGATTAGATTAGATTTTTGTTTAATAGAGCTTGAAATTAAAATTGAGTTGTGTATAAATTATGTGTTCTTTTTTTCTATACATTGATCTTTTGACCTTACAGATTATTTAATTAAGATCAGAGAGAATATATTACATCTCTTATAAATAACATATAGTACTTTTATTACTATGATAATAGCGATTATACTACTTTATGTTAACAACCGGAATTTATATTTGTCATACAACATGCAGCGCCATCTATTGAAAATTTGTACCATTAAAAAGATACATTTATCCTTTTTCAAACGCACCTAAATTCATGTAATCGGATGACAGATGTGAGAGTTACAGCCATTTCAATAAAAAAAGTGTGCTAATGTTACAAAACAGAAAAGAGCAAATATAAACTTTTGTGTTAAAGTTGAAAAAAAATTCGTTGAGACATACGAATTGATGAAAAAAGTTTATGGTGATGATTGTATGAGTCGTACTCAAGTTTATTCGTGGTTTACACAATTTAAAAATGGTCGTGAGAATTTTAAAGGACGACCTAAGGCCAGGTCGTCCAGAAGCTAGTAATCGTCCTGAATTGGTGGAAAAAGTCCGTGAAATCATTGCTATCGATGCAAATTTTGTTACGAGAATGTTGGCTAAGGAATTAAATATGACTAAAAACACTATTTGGAAAATTTTAACTGAATATTTGGGTAAAAGAAAGGTCTGTGCGCGTTTCGTTCCACATGAATTAAATGAAGACCAAAAAAGTGAACGAATTTTTGATGAAAAACCCGATTTCTCTCATCAACCACCCTCCGTATTCGCCTGATCATCACCATGTGACTATTTTCTATTTCCAAAACTGAAAACCAAGATGAAAGGACCATTTTATGATGATATCCCAGCCATTTTTGTTTTGTAACATTAGCACATTTTTTCTTTTATTGAAATGGCTGTAACTTTCACATCTGTCATCCGATTTACATGAATTTAATTCGTTTAAAAGAGGATGAATGTATCTTTTTAACGCTGTAAATTTTCAATAGATGACGCTGCAAGTTGTTTGATTTAAATGTAAATTCCGCTTATTTTTGAGACACACCGTGTATATGAACATCTACAGAAAAAAAATATTTAGTTGCAATAACTCAATATTTCATTTTTTCTATTCGGCCTCGAAGTCGCTCGCCCTCTTCTATATTTCACTTTCTGGCGCTAATTTTTTCTCTCATTTGTCCTCTCCATCCCAGTTTTTCTAACTTTTCTCCGCATTTCTCTCTCCCAATGACCGCTTTGAAATTTTTACTCTTGTTCGTTTTTTTAATACCTCGTAGCATTACATTGGTTTTACAAGGTTTGTTTTTTCTAATACTTTTAAGTTTTTTCATTTATTTTTTTGGTAATTTTTTTCTTCCGCTTTACTAACTCTCTTGGTATCATTCGTTATATATTTTTTGTTAATTATTCATACACCGATTTATTGTACTCTTTTTTTAACACTATTCAAATTCAATTTTGGTGGTGTTTATTTTTATGTTAGTAATTTGATTTTTTTCTCTTTTTTTCTGTTTCTGCATTATTATCGTAGTTTTTTTCATTATTGTATAATTTAATTCGCGGCATGATCCGTATGGAAATCTACCACTTGCAGTAGCAAGGTATATTTAAATAAAATAATTTTTCAAATTTTTATACTGAAACTATTTCAAATGTTATAATATTCAGTATTTCAAATTAGACTCTATTTAAAAGTGATAATCGTTTTTTTTCTCATTTTTTTTCCAATTGATTAATATATTTGAGTTTTCATGTTTTCTTAATAAACCACAAGATTAATTGAGAAATTATATTTTTTTATCTTTCAATTCCGCCAAAGTCTTTAATACTTATTTAAATTTAGTTTCGCACAAATTAGATTGTTTCATGTTATTGCTTCACCAACTCTCACTTCCAAATAAAAATTGCAGATAAAACATTAACAGTATAGAGAATTAAAAATAGAAACAAAAACATTAATAAAAATTAATTTCTAAAAAAGCGGCTGTCGTTTCACCAAACAACTCTGCACTTGACCAACGCCAAGTTTCCAGCACGCCCCCTTCTCTCCCTACGTAATGTTTATTATCGCTTCCTCTTCCGATAGGTCGCTAATCTCACCTAGCAAACGAGTCAGCTGGATGAACTTTGAAACAATTCAAGTTCAACACAGCTGACTCCCAGTGCTTCTCAACATTTGTGTGTAAATTTTTTCTAGTTATACGTTTAATTTCTGTTTGTGATGTTTTTTTGTATCTGTTTCATTACAGATGAGAAAAACAATGGCAGCCTTATCAATGGCATTGATGATTTAATCCTTATCCAAGAGAGGGTGTACAAATCAGCAAGGCCATGCATACACATAGGAGGTTTACAAAAGTTTCCATGATCCGATGATGTTTTATCGGATGAATTGCGATACCAACGTAAGTGCGTGCACTCTTCTCTACTTCGTTGTTGGACTATCATGGAAGTCACTTCTTCTTCAGTTTTCAAAAATTACTATTGCAGTGCCAGTGTTAAAGTTTTTGCAAATATAAACATATTTTGTAAATATATATTAATCAGGAAGCAGTTATTATTATGGCGAAGTTTTGAACGGGTCTTTAAGCATTTTTCGTGAAAGTCGTAGATATCCTCATCTAGCGAGATGATATTAAGCAGTGATATACTCAAAATTGATAATATTAGCATAAGATGCCAATGTTTAAATAGGAAAGGGAGACAACAATATAGTGTGTATACATATTTTCGTTATTTTCTGTTAGGTGTTTGAATTTTAGAAGAAAAAATATAACTTAACTGCTTACATTTTTATAAAAAAATAAAAACCTATATAAGAAGTGTAAGAATCCTTCCGATAAGATTTAGATAATTCCTAAAGATCATACAAAATAGTAGACGGACATTAAAGTTGAGAAGTCTCCAGGTGACGACGCTGGAGAGGGCACTGAAGGAGATATCTGCGTTCATCAAAGTAATGATAAGGATTAGTTTCTATTAGCTTAATAGAAACTAATCCTTATCATTGACGCACTCAATATACAATTGAAATATGCACTTTAAATATTAAAGGATAGTTTTAGGAAAATTCTTTATCATTAAAAAGTTATTGATTAAATTTTAAAAAATGTAAATAGTTATTAATTAATATAAAAAAAGGAAACTTTTTTTCTTCTTCCTCTTCATTCTTGCTCGTGTTAGCTCTATCGGCATGACTGAATATATAAGTATAGAACAGATGAGAATTTTTTTTATATTTATTCATGTGCGGAAGTTTCTTTTCTTAAATAACTTTTCTCTATCTTACTCTTTTCTTCTTGCCTTTTTTCCTCTTTCTCTTCACTGCATGGTATTTTTTTGTCATTTATGGCCGGTTTTAGTTTGCATACTGTCCGTAAACTTTCTGTCATTGCAAATAAAGATAAACCTTAACTGTATTGACAATTAAAATTGCTGATCAAATCCTTTACTGTATTAAGCAAGGAAATAAAAATAATTTTATCAATAAAATTGCTGTTAAAACATTAACAGTATAGAGAATTAAAAATTGAATCAAAACATTAATAAAAATTAATTTCTAAAAAAGTGGCTATAACTGAATTTAGAAATTGTATCGAGACGAAACAAAAATTATATTGAGAATTAAAAGGGCAAAATAGAAATGCATTGGATTTCACATTTACTTTGAAAATGAAAATTATTTAAATTATAACGAAATAAAATATAATTGACTATTGAAAAAAATATATTTAATTTTTATATAAAAATGTTTTTGACGTTAACTGCCAGAATTTTATACCAAAATGTATTGAAAATAAAAATTAATAGTAATTAGATTTAATAGATTTTTTAAGTAAAGAATTTATATACAGATGACAGACAGGCTGTTAAAATTTATAATTGAAAAAAAAATGTTTTCTTAATCAAAAATTAAATAGTTTTTATGATTTTGTAATTAAGTGACCTTTTATTCAAGGTCCCGCCTCGATGATTATGATTCCTTAAATCAAAATATGCTTTAGAAGTAGTCATAGTCGAATCTATATTTTCACAGGATCGTCGGTCATTTCCATCTAAGGCTCTCCCAACCAGGTCGTCGGTCGGCTTCATCCATTTTTTCTTTTACTTCTGCTCTTTTTATCTTTGCAACTTTTTACCTTTTTTCTCATTTCCCATTTCTCTCCCATTGCGTTATTTTGTTGTTTTCTTGTATAATTTATTGTCTTTCATTTAACATCATCCTCATTTTCGGATAAACACAAACATAAAGTTTATATTTTTATATTTTTAAGCAAACATTTTGCAATATCGCCTTATTTCTTCCATATTGCTACTGTATTTTTTTCTCTTCAAGTTGGTATCTAAAATAGAAGATTTTTACCTTTTTCTATTTCTCAAACTAATTAAATGTATCGCATATTATTCGCAATTTATTACAAATACTTTTTATAGTTCAGCATTTAGCGGCGTTATTCAGAACTTTTCTAGGCTACTTACAGGCAATTGAATATTCACGTTTGTAATTTTGTAATCGAAGGGTGTGTAGTTTTATCTATCAACGGGTTCACTGGCATAAAATGATCTATCAGCAAAATATAATCTGAGCGCTTCGGGTGTTGCAGTGTTATTTTATGAATAGTTATTGAGCATAAATTTAACTAAATAAATTAGTTAAATTTATGTTCAATTAGTTTTTATTTTTGCGGAACATAAAATTAAAAAAATATTATAAATAATACCTTAAAATTTGGATATAAAAAAAATTATTTTACGAAACTTTAGTTCCACAGGTGTATGACCAGTAATGACCATACTCAGAGAGCATATTACCCAACAATGTATGCTTCTCGTAAGCTTTATGCTTTGATTACGGAAATTCATGCCAGATCATATAGGAGATTATGGAGATACCAAAAGATGTTAATTTTTCCATGGGAGGGGAAGAAGGAGAAAGGAGAAAGAACGCTTAAAATTAATAGAAACAAATTTACTAAACAAAAACAACACTAAAAAACTATCCAGGCAGAAGAGAAGGAATAGGAATCGTGGAAGGTTTAAAGTTTGTAAAGGTTAAAATTTGTCAAAAATATAAAAAAAATGGAAAATATTTAAAAATAATATTTTTTAAAAACCAATAAATCGCCCAAGGAAACAAAATAAATGAAAAGGGGGAAGCTGACCGTCGACGTTGATGGAAGAAAATTAGACGTTCCTTCTATCACAAAACCTCTCTTTAAATAATTTTGCACTACCGTTTTTAATTCGATGATGACCTTTATTACCTCATACTAAGATCGAGGCTCGAATATATGACCGGATAGCTGTGGGGAGGAGAGACCTTTAATAAAAATGTCAAATTAGTTAAAATTCATTATAAAAATATTGCATTTCCTTACATCTATTGAATATAATTTTTATTATGTGTCTCAATGTTCATATTGTAATAAAACAATTTTTTCTCAATTATAACTTTAATTTCATGAGTGTATTAAATCAATTTAAAATAAAACATTTAAAAAAACAGTAATATTTTATTCAAAACCATTTAATTTAAAAAAACAGTAATAATTTTATTCAATTATGTTTTCACATATTATTAAATTAATTTATAAAAATAGTTAATTTTGTACTATTCTATTATTTTTTCCTAGTAATTAATAAATTCAAAAAATAGTAATTTTTATACCATTATATTTTTTCGTTACTAGTAATAAATCAGTTTTTAAGTAACTGTTAAATTTATAACATTATATTTTATTATTTCTTAGTAACAAATCAATAAAAAAAGTGTAATTTTTCTTTTCTATTACATTTTTCTTTTTTTTTAATACTAAATCAATAAAGAAAAATGTTCCTTCCTATTATATATGTTTAAGAAAAGAACCCTAGAAAAGAGAAAGAAGGATAATTGCTACATAATTGTAGCCAGGCATGCACAAAAACAATAAACAATTAAAAAAAGAAAGAAAAGGAAGGAGAGAAAAGGAAGGAAAAGAAAGAAAGGTAAACAATATTTTTTATAAATGTAAAATTTCACTTTTTTTTCGAGCAGAACAATATCTTAATATTTATCTCCGAAAAAAAATTACCAAAAATAATTTTTTTTAGTCAATATTTAAATACATGTCTATATCGACTCTTCTACTTTTCAATTCACAGATTCTTTTACTACTGGAGATCTCGGGTAACAATGGTAGCCTTATCAATAGCAGACAGAAAAAACAATGGTAGTCTTATCAATAGCATTGATGATGTAACCGTTATCCAAAAGGTGGCGTTCAAATTAGCAAGGCCATGCATAGAATGTTCACAAAAAATTCCATGATCCGATGACGTTTTATCGGATGAATTGTGATACCAATTAGTTAATATTTAAATACTTGTCTATATTCACTCTTCTATTCTTCAATTCACGTATTTTTCTACTACTGAAGATCTCGGGTATAAAGTATTGTATAATTTTTTTTCTGCTACAATCATCGGCCTTTAGGTAGATTTAGTTATTCATTTATTTGTTGCGCTACTTTTATATTATTCTATTTTTGTTTACTCTTTAATTACAATTTATCATTTACAAAATTACATTAGTCCATTTATTAGTTGAATTTTACTTTTTGAATTATTTACTAAATTTTGTGTGAGTTCAGTGCTTGGAATAATCTAAAGGACTTATTTCAACAATCTTAGCATTGAACTTGTTTTATGAATGAAAGTTTTATAATTAAAAAATAAATAAAAAATATTTCTGTAGCGCATAATTGATTAATAAGTACTCATTTTATACAGAAAATTTTAATATATTGTATGAATTTTGAGATGAAATTATATTTAATTTATGGTTATCCAACTTATTTATTATTATATCTTATTTAAATATTTCTGTTACACTGAACCAAACTGTCTAATACATTGTATAGAATCTTTCGGCTCAATATTCCAACTCTAAATATCTGGTCTACCTCATGTAACCTTAGCATCATGCCGGCTGCATTTTTCATTGTCTGTACAATCATAAGTACGTATGATTGGTTTCGCCATTGATTTGACGAAGCGTTATCGAATCATAGAATCTTCTGGTAGTAGTGCTATCAAAAGCAACAAAATCGAACGAAAATTCCATGTATAGTCTTGCAAATTTGTCCGCATCTTTTTAAATAATAGGTAATGAAAAAATCTTCAATCCTTTTGATAACTTCTTTTCAGACTCGCATTAAATTGTTCTTACGGATGATTTGAATGTACACAATTCTGGTTGGATTTGCCGTTATGGATAAAATAGACCTAATGGAATGTATGTAGCAATCTTTGTTGAGTCGAATAACTTGATTGCGCTTGTAACTGATAATATACGAATCGCTAACACTTTGAACTTATTTCTCACATTTGACTCTGATAAATTTACCACTAAAACTAGACCTGCCTAGTACGCAGATAAAAAAACAGGCTGTGTTCAATATATACATTCGCAATGAAGAATTTGAGGATGGTATTAACGGCAATAACGATTGTCAAAAAATTTGTGGAAACTTGGATTTATGAGAAGGAGATGGAGGGATGTATAAGAAAACTTATACTACCGCTTTTTTCGTTATTAATTGTTAAAAAATATGCATATAAATTGCTCGTAAATAGGTTGGTTATAAGAGTGGGGTAATTCTGTTTCTTGCAAAACAACTATTTTTGTGAAGTACTGATTTAGCAGCAGGCTAAGACCATCCAGGTTATTAAGGAACCCGTAGATGTATCATTGCAAAATGAAACATTTAACCTTGTTATTTATATCATGACTATGGCTATTCACCATAGAGAATCATAAGGAAAGCTAAATACTTGAACAGTAAAGTGCCTGAAAAAGTGATATACACGGTGTGTCCCAAAAATGTAACATTAGCACACATTTTCTTTTATTGAAATGGCTGAAGCTTTCAAATCATCCGATTTACATGAATTTAGGTGCGTTTGAAAGAGGATGAATGTATCTTTTTAATACTGTAAATTTTCAATAGATGGCGCTGCATGTTGTATGAATTAAAAATAAGGTCAGATATTTTTTGGGCACACTGTGTATGAAGAGAGGAAAATAAAGGGTGGAGAAAAACTGGACTGTAAATCTATGACCAATTAGAGGTTTCCAAAAGGCTAACCGCTTCCTGTTCACCAGGTTACAGGCTCGTACTCTTAGAAAAAATATTAGTAATGACATTTTTTAGACCTTATGCCTGGTTTTCCAGACTGCTTTTTTTAGGCCAAGTTAAGAACAGTGTTGCGATCTTCTACGAGATGGTGCTTTTGGAAACTTCATCTTTTTTTAGGCCAAGTTAAGAACAGTGTTGCGATCTTCTGATTTAAAATATGTATTTATTAATGGACGGGATATGATGGCTCACGGATTGCTTTTACAAACTAGGTGTTGCATTGTACTGTAGAGGCACCCATTTAGATTTTGTTGTACATTTTTATTGCTGTTATCTGTCAGCTGAGCTGTGCTCACGCAAAAAGTACTTGAACTTGGCATTTCTGGATGACATACAAGCACATTTCTCTAAGGCCTTGCAATATGCTATCGTCCGGCTCTGTACTTGACAGTTGCGATATCTCATGGGGTTGGGATTGTAAATCTTTGCTGCGAATCTATGGAACAGGATATTTATGTTAGAAGGGAGGTTACAGATAATAAGAGTAAAAATATCGATACCCATAAAGGATTGAATACCATCGCATGTGGATATGATTTTTCTGGCCTCTACCATATTAAAGTCTCTAAGGTTGCTAATGTTTTCGTCTTCGGATGTACTAGCTAGTCACTTGCAAAAACTAGTTCCCCTTATTTGATTGAGAGAGGAATGGAGGGAAAAGGTAAATTTTGTCAAATACAAAAAGTCACTATATATGTGCTAAAGTCACTTAAATTGAAAAAACAATCGTTTCCATTATTCGGCAAAAATTCAATAAATACAATATAAAAACTGAGTTTTTAAGCAAAAATAAAACTTTGCAAAACGGTTTTTCAATTTAGTACTCAACAAAACAAGTCAAAAGAAAAGCAAAACCCAAGAGCCGATCGAAAACACGTTCAAACCGACCGAGCACTCGATTGAAAATGCGTTTTTTTTAAATTTCAATAAATAACAATTTATTTTGTGATGTGAATGGTTTTAATAATTTATTCAGTCAACAAAGTGGTTAAGAAGTGAAAAGTTCGTGGTTGAATAATTGGAAACAAATGTAATTTTGACAGTTTAATGTCTATCAGAAAATAGTTCAGTTTTGTAAAGTGTGTGTAAGCAAATTTAGGGGAACGTATTTAAATAGCATAAGGAATACTTTCATTTCCGTTAATACTTAATTGAAAAAGTAAATGTAATAATCGTATATTCATATGTTGACATTATAGGTTTCCACTTTCGCAGACCATATATTAAATTAGTTGCAAGCAGGATTAGATTAAAAATAAAATACTATTCTTTCCGTGTTTGGAAAGAAATACTATTTCTTCCATTAATAATAACAAAAATATGACGCACTGTAAATCATTTGTGTAGGAAATCGGCCCATTGTCATTAAAGCAGAAAAAATCTGAAAATGAAAGAGTAAATTATACGAATATATTTGTATTGAATTTTATTTTGTATCATATTAAAAAGGAGTTTATGCAGGTTTTTGTCGCATTGAATATAGAAGTTTCCTTTAATAATGCTCAGGAGGAAAATTAACTCGGTTCTACGATATGCTGTAGATAAAGATGCAACCAAAAATTATTATCTTTTCTGTAATCTGGTTTTTGACGAACTGTCTATTCGAAAAAAAATCGATTTAGGATATGGATCATTGGATACGGATCTACACAAATTTTAGAATTTATGCTTATTTGTATAAATAAAAATTAGAAGCTACCAGTCAGTCACTTCACAAAATCTGCATTGAAAATGTACTCTAAATAGGCGCAGATATACTAGGATGAACTTTTGATGGGGCTGCAACGAATGTCACTATGTTGAAGCTTCTTGGATGTGAGTTATACAGCCGATCTTGTAGTTTTAATTTTATAATGGATAGCGGGAATACAAAAATTAGAATATTTCCGGATGCATGCCATATGATTAAATTAGTTTACAATACTTCGCGGAAAACTTTCTAATTATGGATTCAGATAAAATTTGACTAGAAATATTTTACAAAGCTGCTCGACTTATACGGTTTGCATTTGTGGGATACCACGCCAAAAAAATTCCTTCTCTTTCGAGGCAAATCACTCATCAACCCATTTTCGGGCGTCTTCGTAAGAATTGAAGAGCTGCTCAGTGAGCGCGGGGCCCATCGACGAAAACATGTGGTATTGGTGAATAAGCGGGGTGGGGTAGCACCTCCCAGTTGAGTGTTTCCTAGTGGTTTCGGACCATTTTTGACGTGTGCGACAGTGCGTTGTCGTGGAGGAAAATGAGGCTATCATGTCTTTGTTGATAATCCATCCGTTTTTCATACATAAGACGGTGCAAATTGATCAGTTGTTGGTGGTAGCGGTGGGCATTGACAGTTTCACCAGGTTTCAACATCTCATAGTAGACGATACCCTGCTGATCACACCAAACGTACAGTGAAAGGTTATTATTTAACGTGATTTTGTTGCCAATGCTTTAGACCACGAGTCGCCTATGACTATAGGGATCGAGATACGCTCAATCAACGCACCACCATTACTGGCAGTTAACAGATAGAATCAGTTACAAGGTGACTCTCCACCTGCTGGTGGCTAGGACTATCTAAACCTCTACTGTCATAAGCAATGACAGTGCCCGAGATAAGTGCAATACATTGCTACATTTGCCAGTTACCTCACACCTGCGATCAGAAGACCGTACCCGCGACATGGGTATTAATCACAACCACCACGTTGCTGCCAAATGGCGCCTCACCTCGATCGAGCACAGTATATTCTACTGTGGGGCTCCCGATCCCCGTGGTACTCATTTTTGTTTTAAGAGTGCTTTGGTTTGTACTCCGCTCGTAAAGCTACGGGAAGGAATCTTGTAAATTCCTAGGAACCGCTAAGCCAGATCAGGTACGCGGGTTCGCCAAGACCCGAAGGCACAACCGGAATCGACCTTGGTCTTTCACCTGGTTTTAGCTACCCTGCGTGTCATTCACTCACTCATTTACGCACCATTCTCATTCGTCTCTCAAACAGTGCCACGGCAAACGCATTCAAGCATTCATATCTCTCTTTCACACTCAACACACCACTCACATCCACACCCTACCAAACGTACACCATCGTCTTGGCGTCGCTCCATTTGCATATCGTTCAATTAAAGTGGCACCCATTTTACGATCTCTTCAATCTTCGCCATGGCACGCAGACGTATGGAAAAGACTGGTTGAGTAATACCCAATAGCTCCGCGAGCATTTTTTGAGATTGGGAATCGTCTTCATCCAAAAGAGCCTGCAAATGATGGTCCTCAACCTTTCTAGGCAGATTTTCACGCTTCTTGTCCCACAAGTCAAAATTGCCGTCTTTGAACCGACACGTTGTTTCTGATAAAGAACTATCACCATAGACTTCCATAAGCATTAAATGCGATTTCTTCAAATTGAAGCAGAAAAGCAGAGCTTCCCGCATATGCTCTTTTTCTGGCACAAAACTAGACATGATTACCAAAGGAAAAATGTCTGTTGTTGTACGAAATCGACTATTTCGATATATTAAATAGTAGTAACTGTTATACTTTTGAGTAGAAATGAGTTCTTTCTTTGCAAAATTATTATCTTAATTGTGTCTTAAAAATTTGTGGATAATATATACTAGTCCTAAATGACAATTTCTTAAAACGCATTCCCTTATATAAGTTCAGTCAAGACCATTTAGAATTGTTCTTCTCCACCATTCGGGCTCGTGTTAGAATAATCCTAGTGTAAGACACGGTATATTCGCAAGCTGTAGTGCAAATACGAGATGGTGCTTTTGGAAACTTCATCTCTCGCGAACATACCAGTATTTTAAATTACTCAGAAAATTTTGCGAAAGCAATTAATTGTATTTTAAACAGATTGGAAATTCATTGCAAAGATTATCTTTCAGCTTTAGAAGGGAATTTTACATCAAACAGTTTAATAGCGTACGTGGGCTACTATATATATTTCTGGCCTAATAATGAAAATGCGAATATTTATCAACGAAAAAGGTTTTATTGTTTTTCAAAATATTCTCCATCAAGATTTATACACTTTTGCATGCGCTCAAACCAATTTTCGAAGCACTTTTTCCACTCCGATTGAGACACCTCCAAAACATGGTTTTTGAATGCTTCAACAGCATCTTCTGGCGACGAAAATTAAAAAGAAGTCATTGGGTGCCAAGTCAGGGCTGTACGGAGGATGACCCATCAATTCGACGTTTTGTCCGGTCAAAAAGGCGCTGGTTTGAGCCGATGTGTGAGAGCTCGCATTGTCATGGTGCACAATGATTCGACTTCTCTTGTTCGTTTTTCGAATTTCTCCGAAGACTTCAGGCAAACAAATGGTGGTGTACCACTCAGAATTGACCGTCCTACGTTGCACAAGCGGAACAGTCGCCACATGACCAGTTTTGCCAAAGAAACAAGCGACCATTTGCTTCGAAGTGCTTCTTCCACGAACAACTTTCGTTGGATTTGACTCGTCTTGGAAGACCCACACGGTCGATTGCTGTTTTGTTTCGGGCTCATACGCATAGATCCATGATTCGTCACCTGTGACGATCTTATAAACGTCTTTTGAAGCACCGCGATCGTATTTTTTCAGCATTTCTTTACACCAATCCACACGAGCCTTTTTTTGAGCGATTGTCAAATTGTGCGGGATCCAACGAGAACAAACCTTTTTTACGGCCAGGTGTTCATGCAATATCGAATGTATGCTGGTGGGAGAAATGCCTAGGCATGCCTCTATCTCACGGTATGTCACATGACGGTCTTGCATTATCAGTTCACGTACGGCATCGATGTTTTCTGGAACAACGGCTGTTTTTGGACGACCTTCACGGAATTCGTCTTTGAGCGAGCGTCGGCCACGATTGAATTCGTTGTACCAGTTTTTCACAGTGCTATAGGATGGTGCTTCATAGCCATACAAAGATTTAAGTTCATCGATGCACTCTTGTCGTGATAATCCACGTCGAAAGTTGTGAAAAATGATCGCACGAAAATGTTCACGAGTTAATTCCATTTTTTTGCCAAATTGATTTTTTCAAGTCACTGTAAACAACACAAATGATAGTCGTACGTCAAAACGTTCTGAGTACGTTTATGCTAAAAAATGTCAAACTTTCCAATGGAAATGTCAGATCGCACCTGGCAACACTTAGTGTTGCCTAGGCCAGAAATATATATAGTAGCCTACGTACAAGCTCTTAGGCATTTTAAAGTACCCTTTTGAAAATGTTGTACAAACTTGTAGAAGTGCTGAAAAAACATATCCGATAGCAGGTGGCAGAATGTAGTCAAAATATTTCTATTTTAAATTAAAAAAAATATAATAAAATCGCAATCAAAGTTACGGAGCAGTTTATAGAAGCTTCCTTATTCTAGAATACTATTTCTCATTTTATTCAACTGCTGTAGGAGGACGTTCATTCCCCTCGTCGTCCTCCTACTGCAGCATATCTTCAATCCCATTTCGACTCGCATCACAATATATGACGAAAGACTTAAAGAAATCTGGTCTTATTATTACTGGAGAGGAAGTTAATTTACCTCTTCGGTTCACACAAATTTTGGAGTTTTTCTAAGAGTATTTATTATTGGTGCGGAGACAGCTACCGAAATTCGGAATGAATCATCTATACCATACAGTCATTCCCATGAACCTTCATATAACTTATCGTATTGTCTCGGAAGGAGGATACTGTACTATAGAGGATACCTTTCCAGGATCTGTCTCAATTCCGATTTCTCTGCTGATGTAGAGGAAGTTACCCTTAAGCCCGCTCTGCTGAAATGTTAAACCCGCTCTGCTGAAGTGTTCACCGATGTGAATCAGTTGAGTGAGATTGAAGTCAAAATCTTTGCGTAAGATCAATAATACGGTATGCTAGTTCATAGAGTATGGCCTTGTCCATCAGACGACATAATGTCTGCTGAGCATTACATAGTCAAAATGGCATGACTCGGTATTGGTAAAGGGGATGCCCGAGTATAGTGAAAGAAGTCTTTACTCGATATTCCTGTTCAAATGGTATTTGCTAGAAGACATCCTTGAGGTCTGAGCTAGTGACAAAATTGGCTGGAGGTAGATGCTCCAATAATCCATCAATTTAGATATGCGTCTTTCTTCATCATAGCATTTACCGTTTTAGCGTCAAAACAAAGACGAACTTTTTTGGGTTCCTGACTAGTACTACAGAAGAACTCGAAAGACTTTGTTTTCTTCTATAACTCCTAATTATATTATTCTCTTTACTTCGTCTTCCATTAATTTTTAGACTGCCGGCGAAACTGGATATAATCATTGACCGATCCAACATCGATTCTACGTTCTATCAATTTATTAGGCCTAATTCTAGATGTTGTATGATGGTATTGCTACTTTTATTAATTCCAATCTCGATTTTTGGTTTGTAGTTAACAGGTATTGGTTTGCATCCCTGGTGTCCTATAATGTCTGGTGTCAATCCAAATATTTCCCAAAAGGCTATTACTAAATGTAGCTCCTGCGTTATCTCGGAACTATATTAAAAGTCAGGGGTTTTGTAACCCCTCTGTAAGTGACAGGAATGTTTATGCTACCCAGTATGTTCTTCTGTATACTATTCGCAACTTCTATGCTTCCAAAGGATCTTTTTAATAATTTTCAGCTATCACATAAAATAATTTCAGCTCCTTTGCCCAGAATATAGATGCTAGCTGCATTATCTAATAATATAGTGAGGTCTGACCGAATAGATATATGGTGACATAAGGCATCCCATCTGGTGTTGACAATCTGGCCAGTTTAGTGGATCTCCAAAAAATTGTATTCTCCTAGCCCCGCGGCTGGGTATGAGAGGTTTATTAGAGAGATTTATATTTATATTGCTACTTCCAGGTTGAAGTGATGATACATAGTGTAGCCTCTTCATATTACTTCAGACGGATGTGATATGGCTTTAGAAGGAAGGTCAATGGAGTTTGGGCTGATGGCTTGTATTCAACCTGTTAACGGAGAAATATGGCTATTGGGTATGCGATATGGTGGTAAATGGATAGACGGTCGTAAATTGGTATTTATTCGGTCGATCGATTCAGTCTCTACGTTTGATTTTCACAGTTCTGATCATAGTTGTATCTCAATTTAAAAAAATTCTTAATTTGCCTACATATACGTGTGTAGTAAAAAAATTGGAAAATAGAAAAGAAAAACTTACTTGAGATATCTAAGTAATTAAATATTAGGTATGTATTCATCCGGGCCGATGCTAAAAAGGTTAAACCGGTATAAAAATTGTAAAAGCAATGAAATAAACAAAAATAAAATATTAAAATAAAAAAAAATATACTTATCTATTTTTAAAGAAAATATCCCCAAAGTGAAATCTCATATGGCGTCTTGTATATACGAGGTCTGTTCAAAAAGTATCGCGAATTTTGAATTTCCGCGGGTTACGTATATTCAATTTTCGATTTCTTGTAGCATTATATTGGTACTTATACAAGCTTGGCAATTTTGAATGTGCAGTTAATTTTTGACAGCTGCTTTGCGTGCACGTGTTTTGCTCGTCTTCGATTTTTGTCTTCCATTCCAAAAAATGGATCAAGGAATCTGTATAAAATTTTAGGTGAAAAACAAAATTAATTGCGCGGACGCATTCCGAATATTGACTGTGGCATATGGTGAAGCTACGAAACGTTTATCGGTGGTACAAAATGTTCTCAGAGGGTCGAGAAGATGTGAACGACGAAAAGCGTGCCGGACGCCCCAGCACGTCAAAACAGACGAAAACATTGATGAAGTGAAGAAAATAGTCTTGGCCAATCGTCGAATCACCGTTAGAGAAGTTACCGATGCGATTTTTACCAATGATTTGTCGTGAGACGGGTCGCCGCGAAATTCGTACAAAAATTGCTCAATTTCGACCAAAAACAGCATCGCATTAACATTGCTAAGAACCTGTTGGACTCTGTCCGCGACGACCCCAATTTGCTCCAGAGGGTCATAACTGGTGACGAATCATGGGTTTATGGTTATGACGTGGAAACCAAAGCTCAATCATCCCAATGGAAGCTGCCGCACGAGCCAAGACCGAAGAAAGCGCACCAAGTTCGCTCGAATGTGAAGGTTTTGCTTACAGTTTTCTTCGATTGCAGGAGCGCGGTGCATGGGGAGTTGTTGACACAGGTTAGAACGGTCAATAAGTAATATTACGTGCAAGTTATGCGCAAGTTGCGCGAAGCAGTCCGCCAGAAACGCCCGGATTTGTGGGAAAATAAAAATTGGCTTTTACACTATTATAACGCCCCTGCTCACGCATCGTTGCTTGTGTGCGAATTTTTGGCCAAAACAATACACTAAAAAAGCCACAGCCACCGTATTCCCCAGATCTGTCCCCCAGTAACTTTTCTTGTTCCCAAAACTGAAGAGCCCCATGAAAGGACGACGCTACGCTACGATTCAGGAGATAAAGACGGCATCCAAGGAGAAGCTGAACAAGATCACAAAAAAATGATTTTTTGAAGTGCTTCGAGGATTGAAAAAACGTTGGCACAAGTGTATAATATCTGGTGGGGATAACTTTGAAGGGGACAAAATAGATATTCATGAATAAATAAATAATTTTTGAAAAAATACAAAATTCGCGATACTTTTTGAACAGACCTCATAGATATAGTGGAGGTTTCTAAAAAACAACCAATTACTAGTTATTAATAGGAAATTTTAAAGAAAATTAGCAGTCCCCGATTATGGATTCCTAATAGTTCCAACAATTTTGTTGTTTTTTTTTCATTTTAATTAGATTAATTTTGGATAAAATTTAGAAAAGAAAATTGGTTTAACAATTTAGATAAAAATTAAGAAAATATTACTTTATAGATGATTATTCAAGGCTGCCTCTATCCATGAGATTAAAAATACCAACTTCATTAAAATTGTTTAGTGAGAGTCAAAGAATTAGATTTTGGGATTAAATAAGAACTTCAGTGACAACCGAGTGGGTCAACTAGCTATTAGCGAGATTTCCAAATTCTTTAGGCTGCACGGAATGAAAAAAGGATTATTTTCCTTCAATGCAGCCTAGAGAATTTGGAAATCTCGCTAATAGGATTCTGAGAATCATCAACCGAGTAGGATAACTAGTTATTAACCAGATCCACATATTGTCGAGGCCGACTCTTCGTAGTATTCGAGTCAATGTAAACACTCACAAATTACTTAGCTGAACGAATCTATTTCCTTATAGACCAGTCGAGTACCTAACTCATAGCCAACTCTTGCTCTCAAAAACTACAGGGCATAATTTGATACAGCAATTTATTGCTGCTAGCTTTCTGGGAAGATTGTAGAGGGGGTTGAAATTATTGCTGAGATATATGGATACACCCAACGAAGTTAAGTTCTCTATGGAAGAGGAAAGGAAAAAAAAATAATAATAAAGGAAGAAAGTGAAGAAAAAAAAATAAAAAAAATTAAAATTAAAAACAGCTGAAATGAAGAGGAACAGGAAATGATAAGGAAGGTAAAAAGTTGCGAAGATGAAATTGGATAAGTAAAAAACAGAAAAACTGAAAAAAATTATAATATTTTTAAGAAAAAAATAAAAGTAAAAAATAAGGAAAATAGCAAAAGAAAGAAAACGTCCCAAAGAAAACCAAAAAAAATAAAACAGAGGGAAAAGAAAAAGAGAAAAAATGGATGAAACCGACCGCCGACCTTGTTCGGAGAGCCTTAGATGGAAATATTCTCCTTGGCTTGCCCCAACCGCCCTATAGCACTGCGCGAATAAAATATAGTTGAAATACACCTTTTTTTATTCGACGGTGATCTCTTTCAAATCATTTTATTGCAGCTCTATTACAGGAGGGACCTTAAATAAAAGACTATTTAGAATTCATTATAATTTATATATATATTTTTTAAATAAACTTTAAAAAAATTGATTTTCCTTATACTAATTAACAAAAATTATATTTTTATTTAAATATAAAAAGATATGGGAGATTTCTTTTAATTACGAATAATAAGGCAACATGCAATTTTTATTTAAATTTTATGAATGATACACATTTGAACATATCATGAACATCTTTTCTTTACTTTTTTAATATAAACATTTTCTTTAAGCCAATTTTGCTCTGAATTCTTTAAAAAGTGAAGCCCATATGTTGAGTTATATATAAAAAATAAAAGACAGGTATAATATGACTATACTTTTTAATTTTGTTAACAGTAAATCTTTTGTTATATCCAAATTATTGTATATTTCCTCTCAATTTACTCATCTATTAAATTATCTAGTAAGTTATTTTTCAATTCATTTAAAAATAATGATCACCATACGGTTAACATTGTACATATATAAAATAATCCGTTTAAAAGAAAAAAAAACTTATTTAAAATTATTGGAATCTATCTCTTTACAATATAAAAATATTCCGCTTTAAAAAAAAATGACTAAAATTCTTCCTTTACAATTTTTAATTCAATTACAAGTTATCATTCCTTTCTTATTTCATTAATTAATCCTTTTATTTTAACCTTTCTTATTTCATCAATTAATCCCGTAATTTTACTACTTTAGTTATTTAATTGGTTAAACCCGTAATTTTGTTATTTCATTTCATTTTTAAAATTATTTAACTATTCCAGGTTATTTAAAAAAAAAACACAAGAAGAGGGAAAAGAAGAAAACTTTTACAGGCACAAAAAAACGTGTACACTCACTGGACGCCAAAAACATAAACCACGGAGAAAATAGGGAAAAAATTTGAATGGAATGATAGTTATACATGCAGAACTACACCAAAGTTAGAGACCGAATAGGAAAGAAAAGAAGAGAAAAGAAAAGGTAAAAAAAAGAAGAAAAGAAAATTTGTTAGTCTCACATTTCTTTTTCTTTTTTTGTGATATTTTCTTTAACTTATATATTTCTAAGGCATAACATATTTTTATTTTAATTAAATTTTTCTTTCTGGTAATTTGTAATAACTTTTTTATATTCTTTAATTTTGTAATTGCTTTTTCTTTTTTTCTGATTTATTTATTAATATTTTCTTTCTAATTTATCAGATTTTACTTTTCTGGGTACTGTTGATGCTGATGTTGCTTCTTTATTTGTGCTTCTACACCCGATGAGCACTTCCACGTAGTTTCTTTAAATTTCATTTTTTTTCTTCAAAACATTTCCAAATTTTTTTCAATAAATCTTTTCATACGAGTATTATTTATTTTATTGATTCCAATCTCGATTTCTGGTTTGTAGTTAACGGGTGTTGGTTTGCATCCCTCTCGTATTTAACAATTAATATTTTTATTTTGTATTTTTGCTTGTAAATCACTATTTATTTTATTAAATACTTAACCAAATAAATATGCGTATCATCAAAGCATGATACACAAATTTTACAATACTTACTCCTTTTAAATAATAAAATTCTAAAAAAAATATTTAAAAAATTAAATATATTGAATTATTTTTATGATAAGAAATATAACATACTCACATTGTCATGTACGTAAATTTGAATGAAAGCAGCTTTCGGTTTAAGCTCTGATAGTATTAAAAGAATCGATTTTTACTGTAATATTTTATTACTTAATGAAAAAATTACAAAAATTTATAAATTGAAAATTTAATTCTTATAAATGATCTATGATACATACACGATTTTTTAAGACACTTACCTCGGATTTTTCCCAGATACTATGATAATATAGATTTACATTTTAACATACTCGAAAATTGTATCAATGGAACACGCATCCTAAAGTAACCAAGCTATGTAAAAATATAAAATCAATGGAATACCCATCCTAAAGTAACCAAGCGACCATGATTAAAAGGTTATTTTGATGAAATTAATCGTTTGTATACATTCAATTCAGAATCATTTCTAATTTTTAAGTAACTATAGCACTCAAACTCCATTAAACATGTATGAAAGACAAAAGTTTATAGGTGGCTAAGTGGCGGCAGAAAAGGTTCTTGCTTCATTGCAATTCCACAGAATTTCTTAGCTTCAATAAAATTTGTGTACATATAGGCCGGTTGTGTATTCTTACACTCTACTATCTACGGAGCGTGCAGTATGCAGCACAGTACCGCTGCTTCAAAAAGTCACGTAGGTATCCGGGCAAAGAGGTACAGAAAATATCGGACGAGTGGGAACATTATTCGGTGTTAGAAAGTGGATTATACAAGTAATTATACGCGATATTAATAACTAAAATAATATATAAATTGATATCTAATAATAAAAAAAGGTAAATAAAAATTTAAGTAAATGGGGGTTATAAATAAAAGTTTTTTTCAATTTAAAACTAATTTCAAAAATAGAAGGTGAAAAATCGCATATACTAATTATGAACTCGGAAAACTTGAGTAACGAAATACGGCATAAACATAAAAGCAATAGTACCAAAAAGACAAAATCTTCACGTAAATATTGTATATAAAAATTCCAGAACTTTTTCTCTAACACTATATAGAAATAAATAAAAGGAATAATATTGTAATACGATCAAAATTTAGAAAAACGTAAGTGAAAATATATTGTACAAAAATGCCAGAGCGGTACCAAATAAAGGAAAATAAAATGAATTAAAATAGAAAAGGTACACCAACACAACGAACATAAAACGTGCATATTATTATAATTATTATTATTGTTATTATTATTCTTATTATTACGTAATTTACTAATTAACACTATTTACTGTTTATGATTGAATATATTTTCTTTGTAATTTTTTTTAATAATTTTAGTTTACATTTAAGTGAACAGTACGTATTAATAGTTTCATAAATATATATAGTATATGAGAACATAAGTAGTTCAAATAAAAATAATGTGTCATTCATATTTAAATAAATTTTTATAATTGTAGATTTATAATTTAATAAAACAATATATTCGCCTGATGGTTTATTCTGATTACTTTCTTTTAAATTATTGTTATTTTTCCTGCCCCTTGATATTTACTTATAGGGTTCGGTTAAATTTTTTTAAAAATCTTTGTTTAAAATATTTTGTGTGTGTCCCCTTTAGGGAAAGAAGTCATGGTACTTTCCTTTTTTGAGCATTTACGGATAAAAATATTTTTTTAAATGAACATGTTGCGTTCACCACCAGTATTGTGATTCTCTGCTATAAATGGAAAGAATGGAAGTGTTGTTTACCAGGGAGAGGATAGGTTACAGTAAACGGAGTCATTGATTAACCATTTTAGGCATATACTACACCGCTAATATTGGACATGGTGGCTACCTAAACATTATACTTGTCCTATTGTTATGATTTCGTCTTCCTATAACTCTGAAAGAGTTAGGATATAGGATAGTGAAAAGAAAGAAAACTAGTTTTTTTGCGGACGTGAAGTACTAGAAGGGTAAATAATGTATATTCATTAATACACCACTATCCCCTTCACGCCGGAACATAGCAAAAAAAATTATTTAGCCTGGAAACACCGAAAGGGTATAAAAATTATGAGGTGAAAATGGATGAATGGCGATGAATAATATAAAAAGCTTCGAAAACTTGTACTCACAATCGACGAGAGAAACTGAGGTGAGAGGAGTGACTACCAATATCACTCTATTAGGCTTAATTTTGAAAGGTGTCCATTCTTTTTATACATCGACTTTCTTGTAGACTCAGCTCAATGCATTTGCTGACACAACTTTACTGGGAAGTCAGGAAAGCCTAGGATAGGTATTGCATGATGTTTTGTTTTCTTTTTATTTAAAAAAAATCACATATCCCTATTTTTCCTATAGGAATGAAGACTTTACAAAATATAGAATAATAAAAAAAATTGTTTGTTTCTTTTACAATTTCAATTTTTTTTAAATTCATATAAAAAACAATTCATTATAATCTACAGTTTATAATAAATAAAAAGAAAAAAACATTATAAATAAAAACGGCATATCACACCAAGAAAGAAAATTTTAAAATTAAAATCTGTACTACCGTTTTTTCTCTTTATTTCCGATGGTATATTCACATTATTTATAATAAAAAAATTTGCTGTACAAAACAAATGTTCGTAAGTATTAAATTAGAATAGGTAAAAGTGAATGTGTTACGTGTGTGCATGTACTTTATAATTTAAATAATATTTTTTATCTTTATAATTTAAAATAACATTTTTTTTTATTGAAGATACGGCCTGTTTTATTTTTATCAGCCGGCTTAAGAATAGTTCGGATGGTGTTAGACGCATAATAGAGATTGGCGTCTTTTTGTATTCCACAATTCTGTACTGAAATTGATCCACTTAATATCTCTTTAGAATATATTTGGCAACTGCCACGCCTTTCTCTGCCAGTCCGTTGCTCTGTGGATATCGTGGACTGCAATATCATAATTGAATATTGAAATTTTCTGAAAATTTAGCAAACGCAGCTGAATTAAATAGGCTATTATCACTCTTTATAACTGAGGAATATATATTCAAATAAATCTATGAAGACAAACTGACGTTGGACTTTGTTCTTGAAACAGTGGTTCTTTTTGATTATTTCTTCTGAACTTATCACAAATGCTAAATGATGTAATTATTTCTTGACTATTCAGTCCAAGTCAATAATATAACATTCTTGCTCGTGGAAGTATTTTTTATATCCCCAGATGAGATTCATGGAGCCACCAATGGTTTATCCCCACCAACCTCCTTAAACATATCCACAAATGCGTTTGTTATTTTCATCTGTTTAGAGAATCGGCTATAAATAATATAATTTTCTTCAAATAAACAAACCGATTTTGTGAATGCTTGTATAGCACCGGATAATTCAGACAGCTAGGACTTTCGTTAGTTGTTCATGAGAGTGACAGTCAGCAACTAGCATGCTTTTCCCGCTTTATAAATCATTTCCATTTGTGGGTATTTTAACAATGATATGAACATGCATTTCAATCTTGGTGTCACATCGTCAATATCGCGTTTTACCAATGTTTCCAGTGGTTTATGATCACTTTCAATAATGAATGCACGTCCATATATAAAGTAATAGTAATGTTAATACGCAAAAGAAACAGCCAAAAGTTCCTTTTCAATTTGTGACGACCATCTTGAATTAAAACTGATCCCACTCCATATTTTGATGCAGCAATATGAATAATATCCTTTTTAGTTATCAGGAATAAACTCAGCTGTGTGGTTGGTTAAATTTGGAGTATATCCAATAATCGCTAGACACCAAGTTTATCCGTTGGCTTTTTTAATTCAAGAATTGTGTCAAGTAAACGCAAGAATTGTGTTCATTGTGCCATTTGAAATCATATAACCCATGAATTTAATTGCTAATTTGCGATATTGAATTTTTTGGATTGAATTTCAAGTGCGCATTCAAGAACCGTTGACAAAATTTTGTCATGTTCTGCTTTATCCGATGCTAAGATTACAATATCATCAAAATATATTCAGACACCCAGTATGTCACTAAATATTAGGACCATCATCCGAAAAAATTTGCGGTGCACAATTTAAACCAAAGCTAATCGATTTGTATCGATCAAATATTGTTATGAATGTTATCAATTTTATACTTTTTTCATTCAATTCTATTTGACATAACTCATTTGAGCAATCAAGCACTGTAAAAATCCTTTTAGTAGATAGTTCGGATGGAAAATTATCCATGGGAAATGTTCCTGCTTGATGCAATGATTCAATGGTTTTGGATCCAAACAAATTCGTAAATCATTATTTGATTTCTCAATTGCCTACATATTATTAACCCAATTAATCGGATCAGTTACAGATATTATTATTCACTTTTTCAACATTGCATTCAATTTTGGTTTTAATTTTTTAATTATTGTGTGGGAATCGCTTTTTGTAATGAATCACCGGCTTAGCATCTTCTTTCAAATAAATTGTGACCATCCCAGGAAATTGTCTAAGTTCAATAAATAAATTACCATTTTTACTTCCTCAGATTTCGATAATTTCGGAAAGGCTAGTAACAGAAGTGTTTTTTCGATTTGGAGTTCCTCTGCAAATTCACATTAATTAAGCTATGCTTGATAAACGATTTAATCAAACTCTGGAACTGTAGTTGTCTAAATTGGTTGATCGGCATCAAAGAAACTGAGACTAACATATACCCTTGTTCCTCCTCTCATATAGATCAGCTGAACAAGAGAGCACCATATTAATACCGGCATACTTTGGAGAGCACTACGGCTGCCAGCGGATCAACTTACTGGAACTCCACCAGAAACAACGTTCTATTGCAGAGTATGCACGGGATTTAAGAAGGAAAATGAATGCTGTTCATTTTCTGGTACGAGATGCCGGACTACGGGCTAGTGACAGTATAAAGATTTGTTACGACCGCAGACAAAACTGTGGAATCCGAGGCTTTGAAAGCTGTATAAATACGAGTGATTCAGTCTGAAAAGCAATTCAGAGACAACTGGTTAAAGTGAGGAATTAATTGCGTGAACGATGGAATAGTCGGAAAGTGTAAATTCGAAGCATTATTTAAATAATCGGCCGATACAGTTAGATCGTATTAATATAGTGCGAAGTGGAAATACAGCAAAAATATTCAATTAGGAGTTAAGCGTCCTAAACAAACAAACACTTCCTAAAATACAACGTAGATAAATTAATTTAATCTACGTAAGTTTTACTCTATCCATTGAATCTACGTAAGATTATAACAGTACTTTAAAGTTGAATTGGTACATCGTCGATATCATAATTTAACATTGTTTCTAATGGCTTTTAATTACTTTCAGCAGTGAAATCCAGTACAAAAATAAATGAAAACATTGCATGCCTTTTCGATCTGTACCCATTTTTGTTCATTTACTGAGGATTCGTGATGTGAACGCCGCAAGGCTATCAGATCTATAACCGAAATAACCGTTTATTTGCCAATGCCGAAATTATATCATTGATTGTTGAAATTTAAAAATATTTGCATTTAATACATTCTTTAAATGGTTTTGCTGATCATACGAATTTACTTTTAATTTTTTTAATCAAGTTCAAAGGCGCGAAATTAATATATACCTCCGTAATCCAGTTTGAATGTTACTATTTCATTGCCTATCAGAAATTTTTTGGTCCAACGCTTTTGTTTCGATCAAAATATTTTTATAAATAATGAAGCTACTAAAATTGCTGCCGAGTCCGATGACATTTTGTTTGTTATTGTTGCTTTTATTGCACTTTCGTTCCGTTTTCAAAGCATTTTATTTTATTAACAAATATAATTAACTTACACCACAATATTTAAACCACTTGTCAATATTTGTCAAAATAATTTCTTATTTTTATTTTGTACGATGCTACAACATAAACATTAATTTACCAAAACTTAAAATTTAAACGAAAAATACAAAAAATGCATACTTATTTTTTATGTACAATAATTATTCGGTAATGAACAATAATTACTTGTAAAATATATAATAATTATTTGTATAATATACAATAACATTTCAACGAATATTTAATGCTATGGACACACCTCTGGTACCGACACCATGAACGCAGATACACCATATATAATAACCCCTGCCACAGGCTTTCATGGTATATTTTGACGTTTAAAAAAAAGATAGATTTTACATCATTGAATTTGAGCTATTTATATATTAAATAAAATATATATACAATATATTCCATTTTAATAATTTTCTAATGTAAATTAAACCAATTTGGATATATCGCTTTATGAACTGAGAAAAAACGTGTTTGTTCCTTTCTACAAGCTTAGATAATAGAGTGCAAGTATACACAATCGCCCTACAGGAGCAATTGAAGACACCGCTGCAAAAAGGAGGCACTTTCATTTTACCAATTTTTTCAGGAGAAGCAAAAAACTGTATCACTACGAATGCTGTGGATTTTTTACTTTATTCATATGTGGATTTTAACTCTATTCTTAATACATAATATACTCTTAAATTACTCCTCTTGGAAACTTGGATAGATAATAATATAAAAAATAAAACGATGAAGCTGCCCCTTTTTTGCACCGGAGGATGCGAAAAAAAGTCAATAATAAATTTCAAGTTATGTATTAACAATTTTTTTTCAAAAGTACATAATAAAGTAACATTACATTAGTCTGTTAAGCTATCTTCTTCGTGCCCAACAGTTTGCTCTTCTTCCTGGCTCTTCAGCTGGTCATAAAACCACATACAGTCTCGGGCACATATTTTGTTGCGAGTTCTCGGACATGTAGATATTTGGGGCGCTTAAGTGGTAACGGCCCAGAGTAGAAGAGAGATGTAGAAGCAGGTAAAGTTAACGTAACGCCATGTTTCTGAAGGATAAACCATTCCTTTAGCAAGGCGGAGGCAATACTGGTGCATTCTATGCCTTTTGCTGTGTCCGCCATGACACGGTCGGAGGATATCCCAAATTTTTGTTTCCTTTTGTTTGAAACGGTTGTTTTGAAAGCCCCTTTAAAATGACCACTGAAATCTAAAATCATATCTTGGGAAACTGGAATTACTATAAATTTGCGGCATGTATTTTTAACCAGTTGAACCCATTCTTCTGGCAAATAGATCCTTTCCCGTTTCCTTTTCTCTTTTTCGATTAATCCAAACGTCCTGTCGGAAGGAAGAAAACTGTACCCCGATTCTGGAAATCTGCGTATTATTTCAGAAAATCTGTTAGTATTTGCAAGAAGTTTATAAAGGTGCTGAGCCAAGGCGTAAGTAACATAAGGCTTTAGTTTTTCATTGTTCGTGATGGCAGAGTACACATCGGGTTCGTACTTTTGCAAATAAAGCTTATGCATTTTTTGCATATTTAATACAGGTGACAAATAAAACTTGTTTTCATTTTTTGTGCGACTATAGTGCGATGATCTTTTTGGAAAAGATTGTATATGAGTATCAATTTGATGGATTACATCCTCACGTATCATATTAGGACGATTACTGTGTTTCCCACGCTGTCTTTGGGTGCCGGAATGTTAGCTTTCAAGTGGTTAATAATAAGTTGTACTCTTTTCTTACTAACACCAGTCTTGGCCGGTTTTCCTTTCACTTTTCACACATTTTTCTTTATTTTTAATGCCGATATACGATTTTCCTTCAGCTTTCCTTCTCTTCGCAATATTTCTCTCCCACTTGCTTTCATCTCTTACTCGTTTCTTGACTGTTTGTTCCTGGTCCCTATTCGGAATCACTTTGGACCATTGATGAAATTTGAGCACTTAAACACAGAAAATCGTTTAGCAGTAGCTTCCGGGTCATCGGGATAAAAATCAGGATCTCTGCCCAAATCGTCAAACTGTTCGCTTGGACTATTGGTATTCGACATTTAAAAAAAAAAAACTATAAAACTAAAACAATCTGCTGCAATTTACGCGGAATAAGACCTTAATCTGCCAATAATCTGACTGACTGACGAATCTGACTATTCGTCAGAGCCACATTTCACATTGGATGATGCAATTATGAACTATTGCATGGAATTGTGAAATAATTATGAATTATTGCAGGAAATTGTGAAATTACCAGTAATTCATCCCGTGCATTCATTCATTAATGAACGTCATAGCCACGTTTCACATTAATATGAAATTATAAGCTATTGCAAGCATTTATCATGCATGTTCATTCAGTGCAAAAACAAGGCAGCTCCGGAGCTGCCTCGTTTTTGCACGGGATTCAATAAGGGGCCATCTACATATCCTTTATATTCCCGCAGTGATTTAAGGCAGCTGCCTCGTTTTTCCACTAATTGATAGAGCAGCTTTGGAATACTTTATATACACTGGGAAAAAAATCGCCAAAAAAATGGAGCTGCCTTCTTTTTGCAGCGGTGTCTTCAATAGCGTTCAACCATACACAAAAAGCTACGGAGCTGCCTCGTTTTTGCACGGGATTCAATAACGGGCCATCTACATATCCTTTCTATTTCCGCAGTGATTTAATCATATACCGCTCTCCATTGACAGTAACGGTGTTACCAGCTTCATTTCGAAAGAAGTACGGACCGATGATTCCACCAGGCGGCCAAAACCACACCAAACTGTCAATTTAGGTGAATGTAATGGGTGTTCATGAATAATTTGTGGATTTTCTACGCACCAGAATTGACAGTTTTGTTTATTTACCGCACCACTCAGATGAAAGTGAGCCTCATCGGAGAAGATGATTTTCTTAAATTGGAGAACAATTATTTTCATAATAAAATTGAATAATTGGTAAACGTTGTTCTTGCGTATATCTCTCCATGATGAAATCATAAACATTACTGAAAACAATGAAAAAAAATGACAGACCACGACATATTACAAATGGCCGAAACGTTACTTAGAAATCATATCATTCTTATTGGAAAACCATATATAATCGAAAACAGAGAAGTCATTTTGGTCATTGCTCACTTTGATTTTCAAGTCTTGAAGAATTTTTAAAGGAACACAGTTGACATCTGCTCCGGTACCGATTTTGAATTTACCAACTTCATTGCCTATTGGTACGCCTTGTTTATTCTTCGTTCCGATTGAATTTATTTTAGAAATAAAATTAATAATAGGCATGAGTGTTAACTGTCACTTGTTGACATTGATTGAGTCCGATTCATTTTTGTTTGATGTTGGAACAGCAGTGACTAATTGTTGCTTTGAATCCAAAATTCCTTTGTTGACGTTTGCCGATTCAAATGTCTTGCAAAATTCAATAATATGGTCCAATTTTTCTTCAGTCCATCCAACAGTTTCTTGACAAGAAACTCAAAAACTCCGATGATCATACGAGCAACCAGCAGTTTGTTATAGAAAACAATGTTTGTTTTATTAAATATATAATTAATTTATTAGTCTTCGTATGGTAAACTACGTATTAAAAGTTCGAAGCTCAACTGTCGTGACATGACATTAACTCAATAGAGCACAGCTATCAAACTACATTTTACATTCTAATACATCATTACAGTAAGTTTTAATAATAATAATAATAATAATAAATATTATGTTTCCTGCTTCTTCATCTTATCTTCTCCGTAATCAGTGCATCTTCTAGAATAGTAGCTGTATTCCATTGGACCAATTTTGCTACTCACAAGTACTTGCGAGTAGATGCCCAATGAACGCAAAATTTACTGACAGCAGTTAAATATAACCTCAAAATAGTCAACAACAATACTGAGTTTACTCACACATAAATAATAAAAACTGAGTTTATTCACACATAAACAATACTGACAAATATATGACTCTTCAACATAACCAACGAACCCGCTAAGGCATCTATTTCCAGTTCGGCAACTAAAATATCCTACTGTAAATTGTATGGCGTAAGTACGCATGCGAACTACTCATTTGTTCGAGGTGGTGTAGATGATGACAGCTAGAACTACTCGTGAGTAGCAAAATTTTCCCTATGGAATACAGCTAGTATAATGAGTTTGAATTTGGACATGCACAGCTTCTTTATTATAAGTTTAATTCCCCTTTTGCCTTGTTTGTAGTCGTAATTAATTTTTCTTTTGATTTTGTCACTATATATTTAAATTATGGCATTACATTTACTGAGGTTTTTTTGGTGAATAATGAGATTATACTTTATATAGATTTAATTGAAACCAACAACAAAAAATGATTATTATGTGAATACAGTTAATATTCATAAGAATAAAATGGTTTGAAGTTAATAAAAATGTACATTTTTTATTATTTCTTCTTTATAAGAACTCTCTGAAAGAATTTAATATTAACTATACATTTATTGATTAAGTTATTTTCCGTATGTACAATGTTATACAAGAAAAATTATCATAATTAGTTTGGAAATAAAGGGCACTTTCTTTACTTTTGATCCGAACTTTATCTTGAAAAAATCTGACATTTATTTTACGAAAAAAATCGACAAGTAATTAGAAAAAGTATTTTCCGGATTTGATTTTCCTCAAATAACAATATTTCACTAGGTAAGAATGACGAAAATCTGGTCAAATTTTAAACGAAAGCTGACAAACTTTGTATTAGTTCTTTATACTGGCAACCTTCAAATATATTTCCTCATATTATTTAATTATTCTGGTTTCTTTTTTGTGGTATGGTTAATAAATAATATATTTAGTAATGATTAAGCACTTCAACACTAATTCTAGTCCATACCATCCACACTAGCTCACGGTCAAACACCCAATAATCCTCGCTTAGCCAAAATAAGTCCTAACGGGACCTCATGTCGACTGAAAAGAAGTATGATACAAGAAGATGGAGATTTCAAGCCGAATTTGGATCGGCTTAAAAATAGAACGGAATAACGTAAATGTCATGAAACTGCAAGTATGAGTGCAACTACAAAAGCGTATTGGGCAGAGTGAGAGAGTTTAATGATGCACAATGGTTTGCATAAACGTGAAACCCCTCAGGGAAATAACTACCATTTATAAATTGTAGTTCTAAAAGCAATGGTAGTTGACTGGTTGCAGCTGTTCCATAATTGCATTTATGGCGGATATCTTGAAGTAAAGAAAACTCTCTTAAAAATTTATCAGAGGGTTTATTGAATTAGCATCCTTGGTCATATCAAAGTCTGGTGCCGTACGAGCAAGAGCTGCACATCTGTAAAAGGGCCATAGATAAGCAGTAGGACGTCGATGAAACTATACAATATCGGTTCTACATGGGAAAGGATAGCAGTGGACGTAGCAGGACCTATGCATACTACGGAAAGCGGAAATCGGTGCATATTCGTAGTGACAGACTCTTTTAGAAAATGGCCAGAGGCGTTTGCGATATCGAATCAGCAGGCAATAACAATAGCGGAAAGGCTAGTAACAGAAGTGTTTTTTTCGATTTGGAGTTCCTCTGCAAATTCACATTAATTAAGCTATGCTTGATAAACGATTTAATCAAACTCTGGAACTGTAGTTGTCTAAATTGGTTGATCGGCATCAAAGAAACTGAGACTAACATATACCCTTGTTCCTCCTCTCATATAGATCAGCTGAACAAGAGAGCACCATATTAATACCGGCATACTTTGGAGAGCACTACGGCTGCCAGCGGGTCAACTTACTGGAACTCCACCAGAAACAACGTTCTATTGCAGAGTATGCACGGGATTTACGAAAGAAAATGAATGCTGTTCATTTTCTGGTACGAGATGCCGGACTACGGGCTAGTGACAATATAAAGATTTGTTACGACTGCAGACAAAACTGTGGAATCCGAAGCTTTGAAAGCTGTATAAATACGAGTGATTCAGTCTGAAAAGCAATTCAGAGACAACTGGTTAAAGTGAGGAATTAATTGCGTGAACGATGGAATAGTCGGAAAGTGTAAATTCGAAGCATTATTTAAATGATCGGTCGATACAGTTAGATCGTATTAATATAGTGCGAAGTGGAAATACAGCAAAAATATTCAATTAGGAGTTAAGCGTCCTAAACAAACAAACACTTCCTAAAATATAACGTAGATAAATTAATTTAATCTACGTAAGTTTTACTCTATCCATTGAATCTACGTAAGATTATAACAGTACTTTAAAGTTGAATTGGTACATCGTCGATATCATAATTTAACATTGTTTCTAATGGCTTTTAATTACTTTCAGCAGTGAAATCCAGTACAAAAATAAATGAAAACAATGACATGCCTTTTAGATCTGTACCCATTTTTGTTCATTTACTGAGGATTCGTGATGTGAACGCCGCAAGGCTATCAGATCTATAACCGAAATAACCGTTTATTTGCCAATGCCGAAATTATATCATTGATTGTTGAAATTTAAAAATATTTGCATTTAATACATTCTTTAAATGGTTTTGCTGATCATACGAATTTACTTTTAATTTTTTTAATCAAGTTCAAAGGCGCGAAATTAATATATACCTCCGTAATCCAGTTTGAATGTTACTATTTCATTGCCTATCAGAAATTTTTTTGTCCAACGCTTTTGTTTCGATCAAAATATTTTTATAAATAATGAAGCTACTAAAATTGCTGCCGAGTCCGATGACATTTTGTTTGTTATTGTTGCTTTTATTGCACTTTCGTTCCGTTTTCAAAGCATTTTATTTTATTAACAAATATAATTAACTTACACCACAATATTTAGACCACTTATCAATATTTGTCAAAATAATTTCTTATTTTTATTTTGTACGATGCTACAACATAAACATTAATTTACCAAAACTTAAAATTTAAACGAAAAATACAAAAAATGCATACTTATTTTTTATGTGCAATAATTATTCGGTAATGAACAATAATTACTTGTAAAATATATAATAATTATTTGTATAATATACAAAAACATTTCAACGAATATTTAATGCTATGGACACACCTCTGGTACCGACACCATGAACGCAGATACACTATATATAATAACCCCTGCCACAGGCTTTCATGGTATATTTTGACGTTTAAAAAAAAGATAGATTTTACATCATTGAATTTGAGCTATTTATATATTAAATAAAATATATATACAATATATTCCATTTTAATAATTTTCTAATGTAAATTAAACCAGTTTGGATATATCGCTTTATGAACTGAGAAAAAAAGTGTTTGTTCCTTTCTACAAGCTTAGATAATAGAGTGCAAGTATACACAATCGCCCTACAGGAGCAATTGAAGACACCGCTGCAAAAAGGAGGCACTTTCATTTTACCAATTTTTTCAGGAGAAGCAAAAAACTGTATCACTACGAATGCTGTGGATTTTTTACTTCATTCATATGTGGATTTTAACTCTATTTTTAATACATAATATACTCTTAAATTACTCCTCTTGGAAACTTGGATAGATAATAATATAAAAAATAAAACGATGAAGCTGCCCCTTTTTTGCACCGGAGGATGCGAATAAAAAGTCAATAATAAATTTCAAGTTATGTATTAACAATTTTTTTTCAAAAGTACATAATAAAGTAACATTACATTAGTCTGTTAAGCTATCTTCTTCGTGCCCAACAGTTTGCTCTTCTTCCTGGCTCTTCAGCTGGTCATAAAACCACATACAGTCTGGGGCACATATTTTGTTGCGAGTTCTCGGACATGTAGATATTTGGGGCGCTTAAGTGGTAACGGCCCAGAGTAGAAGAGAGATGTAGAAGCAGGTAAAGTTAACGTAACGCCATGTTTCTGAAGGATAAACCATTCCTTTAGCAAGGCGGAGGCAATACTGGTGCATTCTATGCCTTTTGCTGTGTCCGCCATGACACGGTAGGAGGATATCCCAAATTTTTGTTTCCTTTTGTTTGAAACGGTTGTTTTGAAAGCCCCTTTAAAATGACCACTGAAATCTAAAATCATATCTTGGGAAACTGGAATTACTATAAATTTGCGGCATGTATTTTTAACCAGTTGAACCCATTCTTCTGGCAAATAGATCCTTTCCCGTTTCCTTTTCTCTTTTTCGATTAATCCAAACCTCCTGTCGGAAGGAAGAAAACTGTACCCCGATTCTGGAAATCTGCGTATTATTTCAGAAAATCTGTTAGTATTTGCAAGAAGTTTATAAAGGTACTGAGCCAAGACGTAAGTAACATAAGGCTTTAGTTTTTCATTGTTCGTGATGGCAGAGTACACATCGGGTTCGTACTTTTGCAAATAAAGCTTATGCATTTTTTGCATATTTAATACAGGTGACAAATAAAACTTGTTTTCAGTTTTTGTGCGACTATAGTGCGATGATCTTTTTGGAAAAGATTGTATATGAGTATCAATTTGATGGATTACATCCTCACGTATCATATTAGGACGATTACTGTGTTTCCCACGCTGTCTTTGGGTGCCGGAATGTTAGCTTTCAAGTGGTTAATAATAAGTTGTACTCTTTTCTTACTAACACCAGTCTTGGCCGGTTTTCCTTTCACTTTTCACACATTTTTCTTTATTTTTAATGCCGATATACGATTTTCCTTCAGCTTTCCTTCTCTTCGCAATATTTCTCTCCCACTTGCTTTCATCTCTTACTCGTTTCTTGACTGTTTGTTCCTGGTCCCTATTCGGAATCACTTTGGACCATTGATGAAATTTGAGCACTTAAACACAGAAAATCGTTTAGCAGTAGCTTCCGGGTCATCGGGATAAAAATCAGGATCTCTGCCCAAATCGTCAAACTGTTCGCTTGGACTATTGGTATTCGACATTTAAAAAAAAAACTATAAAACTAAAACAATCTGCTGCAATTTACGCGGAATAAGACCTTAATCTGCCAATAATCTGACTGACTGACGAATCTGACTATTCGTCAAAGCCACATTTCACATTGGATGATGCAATTATGAACTATTGCATGGAATTGTGAAATAATTATGAATTATTGCAGGAAATTGTGAAATTACCAGTAATTCATCCCGTGCATTCATTCATTAATGAACGTCATAGCCACGTTTCACATTAATATGAAATTATAAGCTATTGCAAGCATTTATCATGCATGTTCATTCAGTGCAAAAACAAGGCAGCTCCGGAGCTGCCTCGTTTTTGCACGGGATTCAATAAGGGGCCATCTACATATCCTTTATATTCCCGCAGTGATTTAAGGCAGCTGCCTCGTTTTTCCACTAATTGATAGAGCAGCTTTGGAATACTTTATATACACTGGGAAAAAAATCGCCAAAAAAATGGAGCTGCCTTTTTATTGCAGCGGTGTCTTCAATAGCGTTCAACCATACACAAAAAGCTACGGAGCTGCCTCGTTTTTGCACGGGATTCAATAACGGGCCATCTACATATCCTTTATATTTTCGCAGTGATTTAAGCCGCTGCCTCGTTTTACCACTGATTGATAGAGCAGCTTTGGAATACTTTATATCCACTGGAAAAAAAATCGCCAAAAAAATGGAGCTGCCTTCTTTTTGCAGCGGTGTCTTCAATATCGTTCAACCGTACACAAAAATTCTGTGCAATTGCATTGAAGCCAATATTTTCTTTTCCGACCCTTAATCGTCTATTAGCTTAAAATTAAGCTGCATATCCCGTTGTTTTAAACGAATATTAAGTGCTTTTAAAATGGAAAAGGTATCGTTTTATTATAAAACAAATGTTTTAGGTCACTAAAAATAAAAATAAATATTAAATATTAATAAATATTTAACGAAAATACAAATTAAAAAGTTGATAATTGTTGAGGTGAATAAATTTCACTTGCAATTATTTTTCAGCTATTATATAGAGTCAAAACAAAACTAAGTAGGCAGTAATTAGAAAATAAAGTTTTCGTTTGTAGAATAATAAGAAAAATTTTATTGTATGATTGTATGTCGAACTGAAAGTATGCTCCGAAAATTAAATAAAACTACCACTGCCAAATTGGTGTGTTTAACTGGAGATCATCAAAAATTTACAACAGGTTATGGGCCCACAGTTGTCGCAAGTCAGAATCTCCTGCTGCGGACAACGAAAGCAGAAAATCGACAGGACAAACAGCACGCAGGAGCAGCCTAACCTCCAAATTCACCGGCAAACTGTCATCGAAAGTCGGAGCAGCCGTCGCAACCGTCATCGAACTGAAAGTCCACGCAAACAAACACGTAAGTTAAATTGTTCGAAAGATTGTTCAAACAATTTAAGTTTAAATTAAGCAAGAAAAGTCAAGTTTAATTTAAAGTCTGAAAACTGAAATTGTAAAGTCAGTCTGAAAAATGGAGACAGTCAAGTCAAAGTTAGAAACACTGTGTGAAGATGCACGAGGCAAGGTCTATTATGCGTCCTGGCGCTTGAAATTAAACTTAGCTTTAAAAACAAAATATGTGTATGAAGTCGCAATCGGCACAAAAGTCAAACGAGCAGGTGTTCCAACTGACGAAACTGTGGAAGCATGGGTCAAACAAGATCTCGAGGGCCAAACACTCATCGCACTCAACGTGAGCAGTCAGATAGCCAGCAAACTCGCACACTGTGCGACTTCAAGACAGATGTTGGACAAAATCATCAACCTGTACGGAACGAAAACTGAAGTGACCAGAGAGACATTGCGATAGAAATTCTTCTCATTTGTCTACGACGAGACAAAGTCAGCTGCTGAAAATTGCATGGACATCACCGCCATTGCCGAGGAACTAGCAAACGACATTGATCCAATTCGTCCAAGTTGGGTGATATCGAGGATCCTGGGTGTGCTGCCACCCAAGTTGGCACACTTCAGGACATCATGGAACAACGTTGATGCGGGACAGCAGATAGTGGAAAGACTAGTTGAACGACTCGGACTTGAGGACAAGAAGCTGAAAGAAAATGGAAATGGACATCAAACAAGCAAACAGAATGCACTTGTCACCAAGCACCACAAGAAAGGAGAGAAACCAATGAGCAAGAGTGAGGCCAAATCGGAAATCTGTTTCAAGTGTGAGAAGAAAGGACACTTTGTGAGGGAATGCAAAGGCAAGCCAACACCAAAGTACTTAGAATATTGCAAACGCAATTACGCCTGCAACAAGTGCGGAAAGAAGGGACACTTCAAAAATGAATGCAGATCACGTTCCAGTGAGCAGAGTAACCAGTCACCATTGGCACTTCTGAACACATCCCATGACACAAACTCATTGCTGAGCAGCAATTTAGTGAGCAAGGCCGAATGTTGGTTCCAGGACTGTGGGGCGAACCAACATATGTCATCGCACCGCAAGTGGTTCACCGACATAGTCGAACTGGACAAGCCTGTTCTCATCCTGATTGGAGATGACACTCAGCTAGATGGCGCTGCTGTTGGAAATGTGAAATTGGAAGCATATGATGGCCAGAAGTGGAAGGAAGTGGGTCTCAAAAATGTTTTGTACGTGCCAAGTCTCGGATTTAACCTCGTCTCAGTGGGGCAAATCCTGGATAAAGGTTTTCAACAAAAGGCTGACCACAAAACGTTAAAATTTGTCAACCCAAGGACAAATGAAGTAGCTGTCATGGCAGAACGAGGGAGCAACCTATTCAAGATGCTACTGAGGAGAGAAAAGAAAGTTGAATGCACTTTTATCACGTCAATCAGGACATGGCATGAGAGATTGGCGCATCAAAACATACAGTATGTGAAAAACATTTTGAAAAGTCAAAATGTGAAGTATGTGGACGACTGGGATGGCACCAACTGCATAGGCTGTGACTATGGGAAGCACCATCGGATCTCTCACCCTGCAAACCCGAAGAAAGCGAAACAACCCCTGGACCTGGTGCACGTGGACATGGGTGAAATGGACGTTCCTTCTCTCGGAAACTCAAGTACTTTCTCCTATTTAAAGACGACTACACACATTATCGCACAATATTCCTCATGAAGTCCAAAGATGAAGCTCCAAGCAAACTTGAAAAGTACATCAACCTGGTAGAAAATCAATTCGGGAGGAAAATAAAGAAACTCAGATCAGACAACGGAACCGAGATAAGGAACGCCCAAACAAGAAAGATGGTAGAAGAAAGAGGAATTTTCCACAGTCAAAAACACCCACACACCAGAGCAAAATGGAAGGATCGAGAGGGAAATGCGAACCATCGTAGAAGCCACTCGTACAGCGATTCACTCCAACGGACTAGACAAGAGACTATGAGCGGAGGCAGCAAACTACGCAGTCTTCACCACCAACCAGACTGGCACAAGCTCCGTTGAAGGAAAGACACCAGCACAACTTTGGTTTGGACGACAGGTTGGCATCAGCAAGCTGCGTGCATTCGGATGTGAGTGCTACGTACTCAAACCAAGTCACAAGAGAGGAAAGATGGATCGCAAGTCTGAAAAAGGAATCATGATAGGCTACGAATGGGACTCACCGTGTTATAGAATTTACATTCCAAGCACAGGAAAAATCGTCAGCTCAGACAACGTCATTTTCCATGAAGCCAAGCCTGAAGCAAGACCAAGGACAGAACTGAGCTACTCAAGCCCGCAAGATGTGACTGCTGAAGAAAAGGAAGAGGAGGAGGAAACTGAGCAAGCAGAAAGCGAGTCAGACGAAGATGGACAGCATGAAAAACCGAAAGAAAGGGGTAACTAAACACCACCAGCGAATCAGACACCAAGACGAGAACTGAGAGACCGCAACACCCTGAAACAACCCAAGAGATACGCCGACTACATCACCGACTTCCTGGGAAGAGGCAACATTGCACAATGTGCACTGATTGGTGAAGTTGGGGAAATCGCCGTCGAAGATGCACTGAAGGACCCTGATTGGAGAAAGGCGATGCAGGAGGAGTACGATTCGTTGATGAGAATGAGGACCTGGAAGTTGGAAGAATGCCCGAAGGATGTCAAGCCACTATCTTGCAGATGGGTACTGCGTGAGAAAGCGAACGGAAAATTGAAAGCCAGACTTATCGCAAGAGGTTTTGAGCAGAAGGAAGGTATAGACTATGCCGAGACATTTAGCCCAGTAGCCCGTCATGCCTCGATACGATTGATACTGAGTCATGCTGCTACAGAAAAGATGAAGTTGGTCGCATTCGACGTCAAAGCCGCCTTTCTGTATGGGAAGTTGACCGAAGTTTTGCACATGACTCAACCACAAGGATTCGAAGATGGAAGTGAAAAAGTATGCCGTTTACTCAAAGCAATCTACGGTCTGAAACAAGCTCCAAGAGTCTGGAACGAGGAAGTGTCAGGAAAATTTGAGGAACTTGGACTAAAGAGCACTGACGACGATCCTTGTGTTTACTATAATCAGGACAGGAGCATCCTGATGACACTCTTCGTAGATGATGGGCTTATCGCAGGAGAGGACGTGGCTGAAATCTACAAGCTGAAGATGATTTGAAATCACCTACAGTGAGACCGTGCAAGACGAATTTTCATATCTGGGGATGGAACTGAAGGTGAAGACTGATGGGATATCTGTGAGTCAACCCAGGTACACGATGAAGATGCTCGAGAAGATGCAACATGTCGACTGCAACCCCGTCTCAACTCCCATCGACATTGGAGCTGCGAAAGAAGTCATGGAGAAACCGAATGTCCAAGCAACAGCCACCAAAGCACCCTACCGACAGCCTGCTGTATCTTGCGACAATCTCCAGGTCAGACATTAGTTTTGCGGTAAATCTTCTCAGCAGATTCTGTGCACAACCAAAAGACACTCACTGGAACATGGTGAAGCGAGTATTCAAGTATCTGAGAGGCACGATGAACAGTGGAATCTTCTTCAATGGAGACGACAAAATTGAAGCTTACTCTGATTCGGACTTCGGAGGAGATCGAGAGACTATGCAATCGACGACTGGAGTGCTACTCATGCAAGGTGGACCACTGGTGTGGTACTCGCAAAAGCAACGACTAGTTGCAACCTCCACAGCCGAAGCCGAGTACCGGGCAGCAGTATCTGCCATTGATCACGTTTTTTGGACAAGAAGAATCGCTCGTGAGCTCAAAATTCTGAAGACTGATGAGCCCACGGACCTCTACGTGGACAACAGATTTGCAATCTACATGCTCAAGAATGCTCACGAAGGCAAAACCAATAAAGGCAAGAAACACATTGAAATTCCCCGTAAGTATATCAAACAGCACATCGAAAAAACTGTAAGTCCAAAACCAATTCGAAGTGAACAGCAATTAGCTGACATTTTCACCAAATCATTGAGTAAGAAAATCTTTGCAAAACTACGCAGTGAATTAATTCAGGAGGAGTGTTGAGGTGAATTAATTTCACTTGCAATTATTTTTCAGTTATTATATAGAGTCAAAACAAAACTAAGTAGGCAGTAGTTAGAAAATGAAGTTTTCCTTTGTAGAATAATAAGAAAAATTTTATTGTATGATTGTATGTCGAATTGAAAGTGTGCTCCGAAAATTAAATAAAACTACCACTGCCAAATTGGTGTTTGTTGTTTATTTGTCAAATCAGTGTGTTTAACTGGAGATCATCAAAAATTTACAACAATAATTTATTTTAATTTGTGTACCTGTCATATATTTTTCACTTATAAACCTGAATATCTTTTCAATTTGTAGTTATGACTGTAACAATCGTTTCGGCCGCAATATTTTTAATATTCATTATGCTTAGTTTAGAAATTTTAAGGCAATTTCTTCAAATACTTCCGCAACATGCGACCTAACGAAACATTTATTGTTAACAAGCTGGTTTTCCTTATATATGCATTCGTGACATGTTCTTTACGACCTAAACCTCCAAAAGAGGAATAAAGTTGGATATTAAGCAAGGTACAAGAAAAGCAATCAGTACCGGAGACACATTGCCGCGGTTGAAACCAGAGTGGTGGCATAAACAAGCACATTTTCCAAACCCGATGCGTATTTTTATACGCATATTTATTGGTGTTGTTGCATTTCGTGCATCAAAATATATCTGACATGTAATATGTTGACCTGTTATAACAATTAAATCAATTAGCCTTAAACACGAATGAAAGAACATGACGTTTATTGCACCATTTTATTTCTTTACAACTTGTATAACATCTTCATCATGTACTACATGGTTAATTCCAACACGTTGGGGAGAATACTTTGTTGACGTCCCCCATACCAAAGCATACTTGAATTGGGCAGCTAGTGTTCTATGAATAGCGTGACAAACATGCTCAGCAGTAACTCCCTACGAAATTTTGTTTTTAATTTCTTACATAAAATAAATAATATACGCACTTTTCGTAGAATTAACCCGTCGTCAAAATCTGGTGTCTGCCCAGGCTTTTTCGTGTATACTTTTATTAAACATAAATATTCCCATAAGATTTCTAATAGGTAGTCTAAATTGAGTTTCATATTGCAACTCACTACAACTGAATGTGATGATCGCGCTAACCTATCCACTTCTTCAATTGATATTTGATCAATTTTATTATAAACGTATAAACAAGGCAAGTAAACACGGTTGGCACTAACAACATCAATGAATTCGTCTTCAGAACAGTCTTCTCTAAATAAAACTTCAGCATTAAATATTTTAAAAGAGTGTAAAATCGTTTGCACCATTTTTTCATTGCAACGAGTTAAAGCACAGGTAGAATTGATATTAAGACCACCGCCTTTTTTAACTTTAAAATAAATATTTGGTTTACGCTTATTAAGTCTTATTCCAACAGACTCCAGCTCTTTTTGAAGTAATTCCCTGTGGACATTTGGTTTTGTAGCATCTAACATCATTAGCACTAAGTCGGCCGTACGAGCTACGGCAATAACTTGCCTTCCACGACCCTTTCCCTACATAGACAACTTTTTAGATTTGCTTCATTGTTTACCAGCACAATACCTGAGCAGCGCCTTCAATTATTCCAGGTAAATCGAGTAATTGAATATTAGCACCTTTGTATTCAATAACTCCAGGTATGCACGTTAACGTCGTGAATTCATAATTCGCAGCTTCTGAGTCAGTTTTCGTTAATGTCGATAACAAAGTCGACTTTCCCACTGAAGGAAAGCCTATAAGTGCTACTCTAGCGTCACCACTTTTAAGAACATCAAACCCATCGCACTTTTCTCCTTTCTTCGCAGGCAATAACAATTGTGATCTATACTTCGCCAATTTTGCTTTTAGAAGCCCAAGATGGTACTCCGTTGCTAAAATTCCCATAACAATTTATTTAAAAAATATATTTAATTCTATCTCTGTAACCTTTATTCTTTTGTGTACGAGCGATTTCCTTCTCTATCTCTGATATTTTCTCTAATATACCCATTTTGGAGGCGCAAAATTCAAACACTTACTGAAGGTACACAATTCCGACTAAACTGAAAACAACTTTAAATTATGTCAAAAATATCCGAATTTCGTCCACATTAACCAATTAAATACAATTGCAACAAAATTTATTAATAAACCAAATTAATTACAAATAATATATCCAATCTCAACAAAACAAAAATATAAATAAAACACGACAGAAGGCAATTTTTAATTTTTGTACAATCGTTCGATATTAAATGGACTTGTATTTTAGGTTTATTATTTATAGAATAAATATCAATTATCATGTGCCTCAATTTTGTAGACTTTCTGGGACTTCTAAATCGTCATTTTCCATTAAAGTTTTAGGTGATGGAAATGCTTAACTTCCGAGCACAACTAAAGGATCAGCCTCAGCGTCGTAGTGAAGATCTACAACTGGGCTTAGATTATAGAAGAACTGACTAGGCCTCATATAAAAATATAAATTGTATATAAGAATACATTTCAAAAATGCAAAATTAAGTAAATCATAAAATGTGATATTATGTTTATGTTGAAATAAACCCAAACCACAAATTAGTAAACATGAATTTTTATGTTAAACAAGCATAAGTAGATACAAAAAGCTTCATTATAATATAAATCTGTGTTTGTGAATGGAAATGGTAATTTAAATAGGCATTGTGCTTTTAAGTTATATTAAAAAATAAAGCATTAATTAGGTACAATATTACATCAAGTTGTTAATAATATAGAATTTAATCGTATACAACATTATAACAAATGCTTCAAAACTAAATTACAATATGATATATTTAATGTACTTAAATAATTAATTAATAACTATAATAATACTCTAAAAAAAATGAAAACAATATTATTCAGTAAATGCATTATAATATGGTCTAGTAGAGCAAGCGAAAGCACAAATCCAAACAAATTTATTTACATAAGCTGTATTCCATTGGACTCATTTTGCTACTACACTACTTGTGTATCTGTCATCATCTACTTTACCTCGAACAGAGCAGTAATTTTCCGCTGGAGTTACGCATACAATGTACGGTAGGTGGATTGTAGTTGCTACAGTGAAAATAGATAGATTTGCGGGTTCGTTGGTTATGTTGAAATGTCATCTTTTTGTTTTTATTGTTTATGTGTGCGTAAACTCAGTTTTTATTGTTTATGGGTGAATAAACTAAGTATTGTCGGTGACTATTGTGAGATTGTATTTTACTGCTGTAGTGATTTGTTCATTTAATTGAAAGTCTACAGCGCTGTAGCAAAATTGTTCCAATGGAATACAGCTATAATAAGCCTACCGAATAGGCTAAAGAGGGTTTAAAAAATTTAAGGGACCGAATTTTTCAGTCTATTTTCCATTGCTGTTAAAATAAATAAAGTATATTCTTCAGTACGGCTTATTATTAAAATAAATTTGTTTTGCTTGCTCTATTAGACCATGTTATAATGCATTTACTACATCATATTGTTTTCTTTTTTTTCGAATATTAGTTATTAATTTTTTAAGTACATTAAATTTTTCATCTTGTAATTTAGTTTTAAAGCATTTTCTTTAATATTGTATACGATTAACATCTTATTGTGCACATAATTGTTTTCATATAATCAAATAACTTACAATTTATATTTTTATATGCTCTTCCACTTTGTAATTCTGTTTTAATAAATAATATATAGTGAAATATCTAATAAATAAATAATATTTTAAAATAGAATACTGCGTTTTATTATAAATTTCCAAAACTAATTCCATCAAACAACAAAATCCGCAATATTAAAAAATCTATTTATTTACGCATAAATGACATCACATATAAAAATGGTTTTGAACGAACCGCTTCAATCGCATACTGAAGTTTAAAATTGGCTCCCAATGATTTACGCCGTTTCTGTTGTATAGCATGTGTGTGCGTTCTACGAATGTATTGCCAACAAAATTTGGACAGAATTTTTGTGTGAGGCCTATCCAGTTCATATTTAATCTAAGGTTTACATTGATTGAATAACGAACTTTTCACCTTTTCACTTCTTTTTGGATAAAATAAATCACTAATAGCTATTTAGGCACATCACAACCTAAATTTTTGTAATTTTATTTAGTAAAAATGAAGATGTCAACTTACCGAAAGAAAGAAATTCCCGGATTCCTCATTTTGTCGAATTTCTAGCAATTTCTAATTAATTACCTAATTTTCTGAAATAAAAACTTCGTATTAACAATATAACTATTTATAAAACTACTTATTTTTTCGTAAATACTTCAAAATATTGTAGATAAAAACTACACTTACTTGCACTTTCCGATGTGACAAAATAATAACTTCAAAAATGACAAGAATAGTTCAATATATTCGCTATGTTATCACTTTCATGGCGAATGGCATGTTTTAAAACTCTCTGAAAATCTACAAAATTGAGGCGCTCTATATTTGATTGATATTTACGAAATGAATAATAAACCTAAAATAGAACTCCACTGCATATCAAAAGATAATACAAAATATAAATATTGCCTATCGTTGTGTTTATATTATATTTTTTTTGTTTCCAATAAGTGAATTAAAATGAATATAAATTATGCTTTTGCAATTCAATAAATTTGTATTACGAAAACTAGATGGCAGTGGGTGTCTTGTCTACATAAAAAAATCTACACAAAAATATCTAATAATTTCCATTTCTCGCCGCTAGCAATAATTCGGCCACAAAATTGTGTATACATATACGGTACGGGCCTATCCAGGTATTTTTTAATCTAAGCAACTGGGCACTGAAAATTAACAGGTTGGTGCTGTAGACTTTAGATTATAGCAGAACTGTATAGGCTTAGATTATGGTTATAAAAATAATTATATTCATAACTCATTATTTAAATTTCATATTTTATTTATTATGTGATATACCAATTTGTTTTTGTAAATAAATTATAAAATTCACTTAGTTTTTCTTTCATATTTGAAAGTTATGATATGGTTTTCATTTTAAGTTAGCGCGTGCTACTGATGATTGCTATCATACGACCTTAGAATAACGAAGTACTGGATAGGCCTCTACACAAAAATTCTGTCCAACTTTTGTTGGCAATACATTCATACAACGCACACACATGCAATACAACAGAAACGGCGTAAATCATTGGGGGCTAATTTAAAAGTTTAGTATACGATTGAAGCGGTTCGTTTAAAACTATTTTTCATATGTGATATCATTTACGTATAAAGAAGCCGATTTTTTAATATTGCGGATCTTGTTGTTTGATGGAAGTAGTTTTGTAAATATGCAATAAAACACAGTATTCTATTTTAAAATATTATTTTTTTTTTTATTTCAGTATATATTATTTATTAAAACATAATTATAAAGTGTGGAGGAGTATATAAAAATGAACATTACAAATTATTTGATTATATCAAAACAATTATGTGCACAAATTTAAATTAATTTCGAAAATGTTAAATGAATTAAATGAGAAAATGTGATATTATGTTTATGTTGAAATCAAACCACACCGCAACTTATTAAATATAAATTTTAATCTTAAACAAGCATAAGTACCATAGATGGAAAAACCTTAATTATAATATAAATGTGTGTTTATGAATGGAAATGGTAATTTAAATAGGCATTGTGCATTTAAATTAAATTAAAAAATAAAGCATTAATTACATAGAACATTACAATACATGAAGTTCTTGATAATATATAAGTTAATCGTCTACAACATTAAAAGAAATGCTTTAAAACAAAAATAGAAAATGAAAAATTTAATATACTTAAATAATTAATAACTTATATTCTTAAAAAAAATGAAAACAATATTATTTAGTAAATGCATTATAATATGGTCTAATAGAGCAATCAAAACAAATTTATTTAAATAATAAGCTTACCGAAGAATAAACTTTATTTATTATAACACAATGAAAACAGAAATGGAAAATAGACAGAAAAATTCGGTCCCTTAAACTTTCTAACACACACTTTATATACACCGGCACTGTACTATTTTATGGTAAACATTGAACTGTCAACATCGGATTCACAAATGATAAAGCTAACCCCCCAGTCCCAACTTTCATGGTGAAATAAAGTTTCAAACTCTCCGAAAGTCTACAAAATTAAGGCGGTTTATATTTGATTGATATTAACGAAATGTTTAATAAACCTAAAATAGAATTCCATTTCGTATCAAAAGATTGTACAAAAAATAAAAATGACCTATCGTTGTATTTAAATTGTATCTTTGTTTCCAGTAAGTGAATTAAAATAAATATAAATTATGCTTTTGCAATTAAAGAAATTTCCATTACGACACATAGATGGCAGTGGGTGTCATGTCTACATAAAAAATTTTTGACACTCGTATCCCCCTAGTAAATATTTGTACACAAAATTGCGTATACATATACGGTAAGGGCCTATCCAGGTATTCTTTAATCTAAGCATACGACTGACTGTGCAACGCACATTATTGGCATGGTGCTCAGCTGTGTACAAGTGAATGCTAATGTGTATGTGTAGTATGCATGTTGTGTGCATGTTTGTATGACCGTTTGTATGAATATTTTAGTTTTTTAATCCAATTGCCACAAGATTAAAGAATACCTGAATAGGCCCGTACGTCGCAATTTCGTATATGTATACGCAATTTCCTGGCATAATTATTGCAGAAGCGATAAGAAATCGTAATGCTTGAATACTTTTGAGTTGATTTTTTATGTGGAAATTACTGTAGACTTTCGGAGAGTTTTAAAACACGTCATTCTCCATGAAATGATAGCATGCCGAAATTCTTGCCTAGTTTTGTTATTCTTCATGTTGTTGTTTTGGTAGTTGTCGGAAAGGGCAAGCGAAAATGTAGTTTTAATCTTGTTTCATGTATTTATATATATGTTTATATTATTGATAACATTTAATAATATGTAAGAAAATATAGTGTTTTAAATAGAACTGCTGGTCATTCAACGGAATGAGAAAGCCGGGAATTTCTCTCTTTCGGTAAATTGATATCTTTATTTTTACTACAGCAATTAACAAAAATTTGATTTACAATGTGTTTAATTGGCTTTATCCAGTTCTTCTATAATCTAAACTTCTACACAAAAATTCTGTCCGAATTTTGTTGGCAATACATTCGTAGAACGCAAGCGCATGTAAAATAACAGAGACGGCGTAAATCATTGGGGGCCAATTTTAAATTTCAGTATGCGATTGAAGCGGTTCGTTTAAAGCCATTTTGATATGTAATGTCATTTATGCGTAAACAAATATATTTTTTTAAATACTGCGAGTTTTGTTTTTTGCTGGAATATTAGTTTCGGAAATTTGCAATAAAACACCGTATTCTATTTTAAAATATTATTTATTTATTTATTGTATTTTCATTTTATTTATTTTACTATATATTATTTATTAAAATAGAATTATAAATTGGCATATAAAAATATAAATTGGATATAAGAATACATTTCAAAAATGCAAAATTAAGTAAATCATAGAATGTGATATTATGTTTATGTTGAAATAAACCCAAACCACAAATTAGTAATATGAATTTTTATGTTAAATAAGCATAAGTAGATACAAAAAGCTTTATTATAATATAAATCTGTGTTTGTGAATGGAAATGGTAATTTAAATAGGCATTGTGCTTTTAAGTTATATTAAAAAATAAAGCATTAATTAGGTACAATATTACATCAAGTTGTTAATAATATAGAATTTAATCGTATACAACATTATAACAAATGCTTCAAAACTAAATTACAATATGATATATTTAATGTACTTAAATAATTAATTAATAACTATAATAATACTCTAAAAAAAATGAAAACAATATTATTTAGTAAATGCATTATAATATGGTCTAGTAGAGCAAGCAAAAGCACAAATCCAAACAAATTTATTTACATAATAAGCCTACCGAATAGGCTAAAGTGGGTTTAAAAGAGTTTAATGGACCGAATTTTTCAGTCTATTTTCCATTGCTGTTAAAATAAATAAAGTATATTCTTCAGTACGGCTTATTATTAAAATAAATTTGTTTTGCTTGCTCTATTAGACCATGTTATAATGCATTTACTACATCATATTGTTTTCTTTTTTTTCGAATATTAGTTATTAATTTTTTAAGTATATTAAATTTTTCATCTTGTAATTTAGTTTTAAAGCATTTTCTTTAATATTGTATACGATTAACATCTTATTGTGCACATAATTGTTTTCATATAATCAAATAACTTACAATTTATATTGTTATATGCTCTTCCACTTTATAATTCTGTTTTAATAAATAATATTTAGTGAAATATCTAATAAATAAATAATATTTTAAAATAGAATACTGCGTTTTATTATAAATTTCCAAAACTAATTCCATCAAACAACAAAATCCGCAATATTAAAAAATCTATTTATTTACGCATAAATGACATCACATATAAAAATGGTTTTGAACGAACCGCTTCAATCGCATACTGAAGTTTAAAATTGGCTCCCAATGATTTACGCCGTTTCTGTTGTATAGCATGTGTGTGCGTTCTACGAATGTATTGCCAACAAAATTTGGACAGAATTTTTGTGTGAGGCCTATCCAGTTCATATTTAATCTAAGGTTTACATTGATTGAATAACGAACTTTTCACCTTTTCACTTCTTTTTGGATAAAATAAATCACTAATAGCTATTTAGGCACATCACAACCTAAATTTTTGTAATTTTATTTAGTAAAAATGAAGATGTCAACTTACCGAAAGAAAGAAATTCCCGGATTCCTCATTTTGTCGAATTTCTAGCAATTTCTAATTAATTACCTAATTTTCTGAAATAAAAACTTCGTATTAACAATATAACTATTTATAAAACTACTTATTTTTTCGTAAATACTTCAAAATATTGTAGATAAAAACTACACTTACTTGCACTTTCCGATGTGACAAAATAATAACTTCAAAAATGACAAGAATAGTTCAATATATTCGCTATGTTATCACTTTCATGGCGAATGGCATGTTTTAAAACTCTCTGAAAATCTACAAAATTGAGGCGCTCTATATTTGATTGATATTTACGAAATGAATAATAAACCTAAAATAGAACTCCACTGCATATCAAAAGATAATACAAAAAATAAAAATTGCCTATCGTTGTGTTTAAATTATATTTTTTTGTTTCCAATAAGTGAATTAAAATAATTATAAATTATGCTTTTGCAATTCAATAAATTTGTATTACGAAAACTAGATGGCAGTGGGTGTCTTGTCTACATAAAAAAATCTACACAAAAATATCTAATAATTTCCATTTCTCGCCGCTAGCAATAATTCGGCCACAAAATTGTGTATACATATACGGTACGGGCCTATCCAGGTATTTTTTAATCTAAGCAACTGGGCACTGAAAATTAACAGGTTGGTGCTGTAGACTTTAGATTATAGCAGAACTGTATAGGCTTAGATTATGGTTATAAAAATAATTATATTCATAACTCATTATTTAAATTTCATATTTTATTTATTATGTGATATACCAATTTGTTTTTGTAAATAAATTATAAAATTCACTTAGTTTTTCTTTCATATTTGAAAGTTATGATATGGTTTTCATTTTAAGTTAGCGCGTGCTACTGATGATTGCTATCATACGACCTTAGAATAACGAAGTACTGGATAGGCCTCTACACAAAAATTCTGTCCAACTTTTGTTGGCAATACATTCATACAACGCACACACATGCAATACAACAGAAACGGCGTAAATCATTGGGGGCTAATTTAAAAGTTCAGTATACGATTGAAGCGGTTCGTTTAAAACTATTTTTCATATGTGATATCATTTACGTATAAAGAAGCCGATTTTTTAATATTGCGGATCTTGTTGTTTGATGGAAGTAGTTTTGTAAATATGCAATAAAACACAGTATTCTATTTTAAAATATTATTTATTTTTTTATTTCAGTATATATTATTTATTAAAACATAATTATAAAGTGTGGAGGAGTATATAAAAATGAACATTACAAATTATTTGATTATATCAAAACAATTATGTGCACAAATTTAAATTAATTTCGAAAATGTTAAATGAATTAAATGAGAAAATGTGATATTATGTTTATGTTGAAATCAAACCACACCGCAACTTATTAAATATAAATTTTAATCTTAAACAAGCATAAGTACCATAGATGGAAAAACCTTAATTATAATATAAATGTGTGTTTATGAATGGAAATGGTAATTTAAATAGGCATTGTGCATTTAAATTAAATTAAAAAATAAAGCATTAATTACATAGAACATTACAATACATGAAGTTCTTGATAATATATAAGTTAATCGTCTACAACATTAAAAGAAATGCTTTAAAACAAAAATAGAAAATGAAAAATTTAATATACTTAAATAATTAATAACTTATATTCTTAAAAAAAATGAAAACAATATTATTTAGTAAATGCATTATAATATGGTCTAATAGAGCAATCAAAACAAATTTATTTAAATAATAAGCTTACCGAAGAATAAACTTTATTTATTATAACACAATGAAAACAGAAATGGAAAATAGACAGAAAAATTCGGTCCCTTAAACTTTCTAACACACACTTTATATACACCGGCACTGTACTATTTTATGGTAAACATTGAACTGTCAACATCGGATTCACAAATGATAAAGCTAACCCCCCAGTCCCAACTTTCATGGTGAAATAAAGTTTCAAACTCTCCGAAAGTCTACAAAATTAAGGCGGTTTATATTTGATTGATATTAACGAAATGTTTAATAAACCTAAAATAGAATTCCATTTCGTATCAAAAGATTGTACAAAAAATAAAAATGACCTATCGTTGTATTTAAATTGTATCTTTGTTTCCATTAAGTGAATTAAAATAAATATAAATTATGCTTTTGCAATTAAAGAAATTTCCATTACGACACATAGATGGCAGTGGGTGTCATGTCTACATAAAAAATTTTTGACACTCGTATCCCCCTAGTAAATATTTGTACACAAAATTGCGTATACATATACGGTAAGGGCCTATCCAGGTATTCTTTAATCTAAGCATACGACTGACTGTGCAACGCACATTATTGGCATGGTGCTCAGCTGTGTACAAGTGAATGCTAATGTGTATGTGTAGTATGCATGTTGTGTGCATGTTTGTATGACCGTTTGTATGAATATTTTAGTTTTTTAATCCAATTGCCACAAGATTAAAGAATACCTGAATAGGCCCGTACGTCGCAATTTCGTATATGTATACGCAATTTCCTGGCATAATTATTGCAGAAGCGATAAGAAATCGTAATGCTTGAATACTTTTGAGTTGATTTTTTATGTGGAAATTACTGTAGACTTTCGGAGAGTTTTAAAACACGTCATTCTCCATGAAATGATAGCATGCCGAAATTCTTGCCTAGTTTTGTTATTCTTCATGTTGTTGTTTTGGTAGTTGTCGGAAAGGGCAAGCGAAAATGTAGTTTTAATCTTGTTTCATGTATTTATATATATGTTTATATTATTGATAACATTTAATAATATGTAAGAAAATATAGTGTTTTAAATAGAACTGCTGGTCATTCAACGGAATGAGAAAGCCGGGAATTTCTCTCTTTCGGTAAATTGATATCTTTATTTTTACTACAGCAATTAACAAAAATTTGATTTACAATGTGTTTAATTGGCTTTATCCAGTTCTTCTATAATCTAAACTTCTACACAAAAATTCTGTCCGAATTTTGTTGGCAATACATTCGTAGAACGCAAACGCATGTAAAATAACAGAGACGGCGTAAATCATTGGGGGCCAATTTTAAATTTCAGTATGCGATTGAAGCGGTTCGTTTAAAGCCATTTTGATATGTAATGTCATTTATGCGTAAACAAATATATTTTTTTAAATACTGCGAGTTTTGTTTTTTGCTGGAATATTAGTTTCGGAAATTTGCAATAAAACACCGTATTCTATTTTAAAATATTATTTATTTATTTATTGTATTTTCATTTTATTTATTTTACTATATATTATTTATTAAAATAGAATTATAAATTGGCATATAAAAATATAAATTGTATATAAGAATAAATTTAAAAAATGCAAAATTAAGTAAATCATAGAATGTGATATTATGTTTATGTTGAAATAAACCCAAACCACAAATTAGTAATATGAATTTTTATGTTAAATAAGCATAAGTAGATACAAAAAGCTTTATTATAATATAAATCTGTGTTTGTGAATGGAAATGGTAATTTAAATAGGCATTGTGCTTTTAAGTTATATTAAAAAATAAAGCATTAATTAGGTACAATATTACATCAAGTTGTTAATAATATAGAATTTAATCGTATACAACATTATAACAAATGCTTCAAAACTAAATTACAATATGATATATTTAATGTACTTAAATAATTAATTAATAACTATAATAATACTCTAAAAAAAATGAAAACAATATTATTTAGTAAATGCATTATAATATGGTCTAGTAGAGCAAGCGAAAGCACAAATCCAAACAAATTTATTTACATAATAAGCCTACCGAATAGGCTAAAGTGGGTTTAAAAGAGTTTAATGGACCGAATTTTTCAGTCTATTTTCCATTGCTGTTAAAATAAATAAAGTATATTCTTCAGTACGGCTTATTATTAAAATAAATTTGTTTTGCTTGCTCTATTAGACCATGTTATAATGCATTTACTACATCATATTGTTTTCTTTTTTTTCGAATATTAGTTATTAATTTTTTAAGTATATTAAATTTTTCATCTTGTAATTTAGTTTTAAAGCATTTTCTTTAATATTGTATACGATTAACATCTTATTGTGCACATAATTGTTTTCATATAATCAAATAACTTACAATTTATATTGTTATATGCTCTTCCACTTTATAATTCTGTTTTAATAAATAATATTTAGTGAAATATCTAATAAATAAATAATATTTTAAAATAGAATACTGCGTTTTATTATAAATTTCCAAAACTAATTCCATCAAACAACAAAATCCGCAATATTAAAAAATCTATTTATTTACGCATAAATGACATCACATATAAAAATGGTTTTGAACGAACCGCTTCAATCGCATACTGAAGTTTAAAATTGGCTCCCAATGATTTACGCCGTTTCTGTTGTATAGCATGTGTGTGCGTTCTACGAATGTATTGCCAACAAAATTTGGACAGAATTTTTGTGTGAGGCCTATCCAGTTCATATTTAATCTTAGGTTTACATTGATTGAATAACGAACTTTTCACCTTTTCACTTCTTTTTGGATAAAATAAATCACTAATAGCTATTTAGGCACATCACAACCTAAATTTTTGTAATTTTATTTAGTAAAAATGAAGATGTCAACTTACCGAAAGAAAGAAATTCCCGGATTCCTCATTTTGTCGAATTTCTAGCAATTTCTAATTAATTACCTAATTTTCTGAAATAAAAACTTCGTATTAACAATATAACTATTTATAAAACTACTTATTTTTTCGTAAATACTTCAAAATATTGTAGATAAAAACTACACTTACTTGCACTTTCCGATGTGACAAAATAATAACTTCAAAAATGACAAGAATAGTTCAATATATTCGCTATGTTATCACTTTCATGGCGAATGGCATGTTTTAAAACTCTCTGAAAATCTACAAAATTGAGGCGCTCTATATTTGATTGATATTTACGAAATGAATAATAAACCTAAAATAGAACTCCACTGCATATCAAAAGATAATACAAAAAATAAAAATTGCCTATCGTTGTGTTTAAATTATATTTTTTTGTTTCCAATAAGTGAATTAAAATAATTATAAATTATGCTTTTGCAATTCAATAAATTTGTATTACGAAAACTAGATGGCAGTGGGTGTCTTGTCTACATAAAAAAATCTACACAAAAATATCTAATAATTTCCATTTCTCGCCGCTAGCAATAATTCGGCCACAAAATTGTGTATACATATACGGTACGGGCCTATCCAGGTATTTTTTAATCTAAGCAACTGGGCACTGAAAATTAACAGGTTGGTGCTGTAGACTTTAGATTATAGCAGAACTGTATAGGCTTAGATTATGGTTATAAAAATAATTATATTCATAACTCATTATTTAAATTTCATATTTTATTTATTATGTAATATACCAATTTGTTTTTGTAAATAAATTATAAAATTCACTTAGTTTTTCTTTCATATTTGAAAGTTATGATATGGTTTTCATTTTAAGTTAGCGCGTGCTACTGATGAGTGCTATCATACGACTGACTGTGCAACGCACATTTATTGTCATGGTGCTCAGCTGTGTACAAGTGAATGCTAATGTGTATGTGTAGTATGCATGTTGTGTGCATGTTTGTATGACCGTTTGTATGAATATTTTAGTTTTTTAATCCAATTGCCACAAGATTAAAGAATACCGGAATAGGCCCGTACGTCGCAATTTCGTATATGTATACGCAATTTCCTGGCATAATTATTGCAGAAGCGATAAGAAATCGTAATGCTTGAATACTTTTGAGTTGATTTTTTTATGTGGAAATTACTGTAGACTTTCGGAGAGTTTTAAAACACGTCATTCTCCATGAAATGATAGCATGCCGAAATTCTTGCCTAGTTTTGTTATTTTTCATGTTGTTGTTTTGGTAGTTGTCGGAAAGCGCAAGCGAAAATGTAGTTTTTATCTTTTTTGATGTATTTATATATATATTTATATTATTGATAACATTTAATAATATGTAAGAAAATATAGTGTTTTAAATAGAACTGCTGGTCATTCAACGGAATGAGAATGCCGGGAATTTCTCTCTTTCGGTAAATTGATATCTTTATTTTTATTACAGAAATTACCAAAAATTTGATTTACAATAGGCGTTTTCCTTTCGACCAATTTTGCTAGTCCGGAGTAGATTAGCAAAGGAAAGCCAAATTCTAAACTCTAGTAAAACATAACCTCAAAACAGTCAGCAACAATCTGACAATACTTATTGTACTTGTTAACGTGAAGTGGCGCGGGTGTGTTCTGGACTACGTTTAAATTATTTAATTTAAACTTTGTATGGAAATTATTTAATTTAAACGTTGAATAAATTGCCTTAACATATTTAATATATATAATAAAAAAAATACTTTTGTTTTTGTAAGCCGAGGAGGCGTTTATTATAATAATAAATATGAATTCACACAAAAGCATTAGTTTTGATGAACCAGGTTCACCACAGTACACATCTATAAATTTTTTCTCGGCGTCTACAATTCCCTGCAAAAGCACACTACAAATTTTTTTCATATTGTAGTATGCTTGTTTGACACGTTTAAGAGGATTGACCTTAATATGGGAACCATGAATAGCCCCAAGAACATCTGGCACACCTTTCATAGCTGCGAATTCAATCTGGTTATTTTGCATTTCGGATTCTGTTGGCTAGCCCATATACTTGGGACTCACTTCGACAAGCCATTTCACGACGCGGTATAAAATTCGATGGACAGAGCTTTCTGTTACATTAAATCTGTTCAAATTTGTCGGTACGTTTCAGTATTTGCCAGAAACCACGACGTGATGAATATTGCAACAGCAGCACCAACTGCAGCACGTCCTCCACGCCTTGGACGGTGTAAAAACACTGTATTCAGCTAAGAGAGTGCGACATTTACAACACTTATTCATTAAATTAGTGTTTATAATGAAAACTACATACCCATTATCCTTTCGGCGACAACTGTGCTTAATCTGAAGTGTTTTTTGAATACCGAATCCGTGTAATTTTCAATTACATCCACATAATGTTCGACTCTACCTTTTTTAATACCTAGAGGCACATCATCAGAATCTGATGTCTCGCTTGACTCTGAAGAATCCAATAAAATTAAATCTGCTCTACCTTCCAGCACGTGAAACAATTCCATAGCAACCTGTAAAGTAGTCACTTTATAAATTTGCAATTATTTTTTATGTAAAAACTCACTCGATTAATATTTGACTACATTTCTATTCGCTTTTTCTGAACGAATAAAGTAAACATAACAAAAATATGACACTTCAACATAACCAACAAACCCACAAAAATCGGGTTTTTTCACTTTAACAACTAGAATCCACCTAACGTAAATTGTATGCGTAACTCACCGTTCGAAGTGGTTGTTCCTTAGATTAAAGAATACCTGGATAGGCCCTTACCGTATATGTATACGCAATTTTGTGTACAAATATTTACTAGGGGGATACGAGTGTCAAAAATTTTTTATGTAGACATGACACCCACTGCCATCTATGTGTCGTAATGGAAATTTCTTTAATTGCAAAAGCATAATTTATATTTATTTTAATTCACTTACTGGAAACAAAGATACAATTTAAATACAACGATAGGTCATTTTTATTTTTTGTACAATCTTTTGATACGAAATGGAATTCTAATTTAGGTTTATTAAACATTTCGTTAATATCAATCAAATATAAACCGTTTCAATTTTGTAGACTTTCGGAGAGTTTGAAACTTTAATTCACCATGAAAGTGGAGACTGGGGGGTTAGCTTTATCATTTCTCATGTTGTTATTGTGTCAAATAGTAAAGTGCAAGTGAAAGTGTAGTTGTTATCAATTTTGAAGAATTTACGAAAAAGTAAGTATATTTATAAATAGTTATATTGTTGGTAGAAATTAATACGAATTTTTTATTTCAGAAAATGAAGTGTTTTATGAAGAATTGCTGCTCAACCGAAGGAATGAGCAAGCCGGGAATTTCTTTCTTTCGGTAAGTTAATATTTTCATTTTTACTTCAGAAATTAAAAAAAATTAAGTTTATAATGTGTTTAGATGGTTTTGATTGATTTATTTTATGCAAAAAGTGTTTAAAAGTGGAAAGTTCGGCATTCAATGAATGTAAACAAATACGGTGTTGACAGTTCAATGTTTACCATAAAATAGTACAGTGCCGGTGTATATAAAGTGTGTGTAAGAAAGTTTAAGGAACCGAATTTTTTTTTAATAGTGCAAAAAATACGTGAATTTCTATTAATTCTTAATTGAAAAAGTAAATGTTACGATCGTATATTTATATGTTAACTTTACAGGTTCCCACAAAATAAATGGTTGCGGGAAAAGTGAATTGTGGCAGCAGCATCCGGTATTCCCAAGAATAAATAATATACAGTGAAATAAATAAAATGAAAATACAGAATAAATAAATAAAAATTTAAAAAAAAAAACTGTGTTTTATTGCATATTTACAAAACTAATTCCATCGAACAACAAGACCCGCAATATTAAAAAATCTGCTTCTTTACGAATAAATGCTATCACATATGAAAATGGTTTTAAACGAACCGCTTCAATCGCATACTGAACTTTTAATTTGGCCCCCAATGATTTACGCCATTTCTGTTGTATTGCATGTGTGTGCGTTCTATGAATGTATTGCCAACAAAAGTTGGACAGAATTTTTGTGTAGAGGCCTATCCAGTACTTCTTTAATCTAAGGTGCGTTCTATGAATGTATTGCCAACAAAATTTGGACAGAATTTTTGTGTAGAGGCCTATCCAGTACTTCCTTAATCTAAGGGTCATTCATTCGGATGGACTAGATGATGACAGCTACAACTACTCCGGACTAGCAAAATTGGTCCAAAGGAAAACGCCTAATATGTTTAATTGGCTTTATCCAGTTCTTCAATAATCTAAGCTTTTACACAAAAAATCTATCGAATTTTGTTGGCAATTAATTCGTAGAACGCAAACGCATGTAAAATAACAGAGACGACGTAAATCATTGGGGGCCAATTTTAAATTTCAGTATTCGATTGAAGCGGTTCGTTTAAAGCCTATTCGATTGAAGCGGTTCGTTTATCAAAAGATAATACAAAAAATAAAAATTGCCTATCGTTGTGTTTAAATTATATTTTTTTGTTTCCAATAAGTGAATTAAAATGAATATAAATTATGCTTTTGCATTTCAATAAATTTGTATTACGAAAACTAGATGGCAGTGGGTGTCTTGTCTACATAAAAAAATCTACACAAAAATATCTAATAATTTCCATTTCTCGCTGCTAGCAATAATTCGGCCACAAAATTGTGTATACATATACGGTACGGGCCTATCCAGGTTAATTTTTAATCTAAGCAACTGGGCACTGAAAATTAACAGGTTGGTGCTGTAGACTTTAGATTATAGCAGAACTGTATAGGCTTAGATTATGGTTATAAAAATAATTATATTCATAACACATTATTTAAATTTCATATTTTATTTATTATGTAATATACCAATTTGTTTTTGTAAATAAATTATAAAATTCACTTAGTTTTTCTTTCATATTTGAAAGTTATGATATGGTTTTAATTTTAAGTTAGCGCGTGTTACTGATGAGTGCTATCATACGACTGACTGTGCAACGCACATTTATTGTCATGGTGCTCAGCTGTGTACAAGTGAATGCTAATGTGCATGTGTAGTAGCATGTTGTGTGCATGTTTGTATGAATATTTTAGTTTTTTAATCCAATTGCCACAAGATTAAAGAATACCTGAATAGGCCCGTACGTCACAATTTCGCATATGTATACGCAATTTCCTGGCATAATTATTGCAGAAGCGATAAGAAATCGTAATGCTTGAATACTTTTGAGTTGATTTTTTTATGTGGAAATTACTGTAGACTTTCGGAGAGTTTTAAAACACGTCATTCTCCATGAAATGATAGCATGCCGAAATTCTTGCCTAGTTTTGTTATTTTTCATGTTGTTGTTTTGGTAGTTGTCGGAAAGCGCAAGCGAAAATGTAGTTTTTATCTTTTTTGATGTATTTATATATATATTTATATTATTGATAACATTTAATAATATGTAAGAAAATATAGTGTTTTAAATAGAACTGCTGGTCATTCAACGGAATGAGAATGCCGGGAATATCTCTCTTTCGGTAAATTGATATCTTTATTTTTATTACAGAAATTACCAAAAATTTGATTTACAATAGGCGTTTTCCTTTCGACCAATTTTGCTAGTGCGGAGTAGATTAGCAAAGGAAAGCCAAATTCTAAACTCTAGTAAAACATAATCTCAAAACAGTCAGCAACAATCTGACAATACTTATTGTACTTGTTAATGTGAAGTGGCGCGGGTGTGTTCTGGACTACGTTTAAATTATTTAATTTAAACTTTGTATGGAAATTATTTAATTTAAACGTTGAATAAATTGCCTTAACATATTTAATATATATAATAAAAAAAATACTTTTGTTTTTGTAAGCCGAGGAGGCGTTTATTATAATAATAAATATGAATTCACACAAAAGCATTAGTTTTGATGAACCAGGTTCACCACAGTACACATCTATAAATTTTTTCTTGGCGTTTACAATTCCCTGCAAAAGCACACTACAAATTTTTTTCTTATTGTAGTATGCTTGTTTGACACGTTTAAGAGGATTGACCTTAATATGGGAACCATCAATAGCCCCAAGAACATCTGCCACTCCTTTCATAGCTGCGAATTCAATCTGGTTATTTTGCATTTCGGATTCTGTTGGCTAGCCCATGTACTTGGGACTCACTTCGACAAGCCATTTCACGACGCGGTATAAAATTCGATGGACAGAGCTTTCTGTTACATTAAATCTGTTCGAATTTGTCGGTACGTTTCAGTATTTGCCAGAAACCACGACGTGATGAATATTGCAACAGCAGCACCAACTGCAGCACGTCCTCCACGCCTTGGACGGTGTAAAAACACTGTATTCAGCTAAGAGAGTGCGACATTTACAACACTTATTCATTAAATTAGTGTTTATAATGAAAACTACATACCCATTATCCTTTCGGCGACAACTCTGCTTAATCTGAAGTGTTTTTTGAATACCGAATCCGTGTAATTTTCAATTACATCCACGTAATGTTCGACTCTACCTTTTTTAATACCTAGAGGCACATCATCAGAATCTGATGTCTCGCTTGACTCTGAAGAATCCAATAAAATTAAATCTGCTCTACCTTACAGCACGTGAAACAATTCCATAGCAACCTGTAAAGCAGTCACTTTATAAATTTGCAATTATTTTTTATGTAAAAACTCACTCGATTAATATTTGACTACATTTCTATTCGCTTTTTCTGCACGAATAAAGTAAACATAACAAAAATATGACACTTCAACATAACCAACAAACCCACAAAAATCGGGTTTTTTCACTTTAACAACTAGAATCCACCTAACGTAAATTGTATGCGTAACTCACCGTTCGAAGTGGTCGTTCCTTAGATTAAAAAATACCTGGATAGGCCCTTACCGTATATGTATACGCAATTTTGTGTACAAATATTTACTAGGGGGATATGACTGTCAAAAAATTTTTATGTAGACATGACACCCACTGCCATCTATGTGTCGTAATGGAAATTTATTTAATTGCAAAAGCATAATTTATATTTATTTTAATTCACTTACTGGAAACAAAAATACAATTTAAATACAACGATAGGTCATTTTTATTTTTTGTACAATATTTTGATACGAAATGGAATTCTATTTTAGGTTTATTATACATTTCGTAAATATCAATCAAATATAAACCGCCTCAATTTTGTAGACTTCCGGAGAGTTTGAAAACTTTAATTCTCCATGAAAGTGGAGACTTCGGGGTTAGCTTTGTCATTTGTGAATCCGATGTTGACAGTTCAATGTTTACCATAAAATAGTACAGTGCCGGTGTATATAAAGTGTGTGTAAGAAAGTTTAAAGGACCGAATTTTTCTGTCTATTTTCCATTGCTGTTTTCATTGTGTTATAATAAATAAAGTTTATTCTTTGGTAAGCTTATTATTTAAATAAATTTGTTTTGATTGCTCTATTAGACCATATTATAATGCATTTACTAAATAATATTGTTTTCATTTTTTTTTAGAATATAAGTTATTAATTATTTGTATAACATGAAATTTTTCATTTTCTATTTTTGTTTAAAGCATTTCTCTTAATGTTGTATACGATTAACTTATATATTATCAAGAACTTCATGTATTGTAATGTTCTATGTTATTAATGCTTTATTTTTTAATTTAATTTAAATGCACAATGCCTATTTAAATTACCATTTCCATTCATACACACATTTATATTATAATTAAGGTTTTTCCATCTATGGTACTTATGCTTGTTTAAGATTAAAATTTTATTTAATAAGTTGCGGTGTGGTTTGATTTCAACATAAACAAAATATCACATTTTCTCATTTAATTCATTTTGCATTTTTGAAATTAATTTAAATTTGTACATATAATTGTTTTCATATAATCAAATAACTTACAATTCATATTTTTATATACTATTCCCCACATTAAAAATTCTGTTTTAATAAATAATTACAGTGAAATAAATAAAATGAAAATACATAATAAATAAATAAATGTTTAAAAGTAGAATACTGTGTTTTATTGCATATTTACAAAACTAATTCCATCAAACAAGACCCGCAATATTAAAAAATCTGCTTCTTTACGCATACGTGTATGTGTAAATGATATCACACATGAAAAATGGTTTTAAACGAACCGCTTCAATCGCATACTGAACTTTTAAATTGGCCCCCAATGATTTACGCCGTTTCTGTTGTATTGCATGTGTGTGCGTTCTACGAATGTATTGCCAACAAAATTTGGACAGAATTTTTGTGTAGAGGCCTATCCAGTACTTCTTTAATCTAAGGGTCGTTCATTCGAGGTGGACTAGATGATGACAGCTACAACTACTCCGGACTAGCAAAATTGGTCCAAAGGAAAACGCATAATATGTTTAATTGGATTTATCCAGTTCTTCATTAATCTAAGCTTCTACACAAAAATTCTATCGAATTTTGTTGGCAATACATTCGTAGAACGCAAACGCATGTAAAATAACAGAGACGACGTAAATCATTGGGGGCCAATTTTAAATATCAGTATGCGATTGAAGCGGTTCGTTTAAAGCCTATTCGATTGAAGCGGTTCGTTTATCAAAAGATAATACAAAAAATAAAAATTGCCTATCGTTGTGTTTAAATTATATTTTTTTGTTTCCAATAAGTGAATTAAAATGAATATAAATTATGCTTTTGCAATTCAATAAATTTGTATTACGAAAACTAGATGGCAGTGGGTGTCTTGTCTACATAAAAAAATCTACACAAAAATATCTAATAATTTCCATTTCTCGCCGCTAGCAATAATTCGGCCACAAAATTGTGTATACATATACGGTACGGGCCTATCCAGGTATTTTTTAATCTAAGCAACTGGGCACTGAAAATTAACAGGTTGGTGCTGTAGACTTTAGATTATAGCAGAACTGTATAGGCTTAGATTATGGTTATAAAAATAATTATATTCATAACACTTGATTTAAATTTCATATTTTATTTATTATGTAATATACCAATTTGTTTTTGTAAATAAATTATAAAATTCACTTAGTTTTTCTTTCATATTTGAAAGTTATGATATGGTTTTAATTTTAAGTTAGCGCGTGTTACTGATGAGTTCTATCGTACGACTGACTGTGCAACGCACATTTATTGGCATGGTGCTCAGCTGTGTACAAGTGAATGCTAATGTGCATGTGTAGTAGCATGTTGTGTGCATGTTTGTATGGCTGTTTGTATGAATATTTTAGTTTTTTAATCCAATTGCCACAAGAATAAAGAATACCTGAATAGGCCCGTACGTCGCAATTTCCTATATGTATACGCAATTTCCTGGCATAATTATTGCAGAAGCGATAAGAAATGGTAATGCTTGAATACTTTTGAGTTGATTTTTTTATGTGGAAATAACTGTAGACTTTCGGAGAGTTTTAAAACACGTCATTCTCCATGAAATGATAGCATGCCGAAATTCTTGCCTAGTTTTGTTATTTTTCATGTTGTTGTTTTGGTAGTTGTCGGAAAGAGCAAGCGAAATGTAGTTTTTATCTATTTTGATGTATTTATATAAATATTTATATTATTGATAACATTTAATAATATGTAAGAAAATATAGTGTTTTAAATAGAACTGCTGGTCATTCAACGGAATGAGAAAGCCGGGAATTTCTCTCTTTCGGTAAATTGATATCTTTATTTTTATTACAGAAATTAACAAAAATTTGATTTACAATGTGTTTAATTGGCTTTATCCAGTTCTTCTATAATCTAAACTTCTGCACAAAAAATCTGTCCGAATTTTGTTGGCAATACATTCGTAGAACGCAAGCGCATGTAAAATAACAGAGACGGCGTAAAAAATTGGGGGCCAATTTTAAATTTCAGTATGCGATTGAAGCGGTTAGTTTAAAGCTATTTTGATATGTAATGTCATTTATGCGTAAACAAATATATGTTTTTAAATATTGCGAGTTTTGTTATTTGCTGGAATATTAGTTTCGGAAATTTGCAATAAAACACAGTATTCTATTTTAAAATATTATTTATTTATTTATTATATTTTCATTTTATTTATTTTACTATATATTATTTATTAAAATAGAATTATAAATTGGCATATAAAAATATAAATTGGATATAAGAATACATTTCAAAAATGCAAAATTAAGTAAATCATAGAATGTGATATTATGTTTAGGTTGAAATAAACCCAAACCACAAATTAGTAAATATGAATTTTTATGTTAAACAAGCATAAGTAGATACAAAAAGCTTCATTATAATATAAATCTGTGTTTGTGAATGGAAATGGTAATTTAAATAGGCATTGTGCTTTTAAGTTATATTAAAAAATAAAGCATTAATTAGGTACAATATTACATCAAGTTGTTAATAATATAGAATTTAATCGTATACAACATTATAACAAATGCTTCAAAACTAAATTACAATATGATAAATTTAATGTACTTAAATAGTTAATTAATAACTATAATAATACTCTAAAAAAAATGAAAACAATATTATTTAGTAAATGCATTATAATATGGTCTAGTAGAGCAAGCGAAAGCACAAATACAAACAAATTTATTTACATAATAAGCCTACCGAATAGACTAAAGTGGGTTTAAAAAAGTTTAAGGGACCGAATTTTTCAGTCTATTTTCCATCGCTGTTTTCATTGTGTTAAAATAAATAAAGTATATTCTTCAGTAAGGCTTATTATTTAAATAAATTTGTTTTGCTTGCTCTATTAGACCATGTTATAATGCATTTACTACATCATATTGTTTTCTTTTTTTCGAATATTAGTTATTAATTTTTCAAGTACATTAAATTTTTCATCTTGTAATTTAGTTTTAAAGCATTTTCTTTAATATTGTATACGATTAACATCTTATTGTTCACATAATTGTTTTCATATAATCAAATAACTTACAATTTATATTTTTATATGCTCTTCCACTTTATAATTCTGTTTTAATAAATAATATATAGTGAAATATCTAATAAATAAATAATATTTTAAAATAGAATACTGCGTTTTATTATAAATTTCCAAAACTAATTCCATCAAACAACAAAATCCGCAATATTAAAAAATCTATTTATTTACGCATAAATGAAATCACATATAAAAATGGTTTTGAACGAACCGCTTCAATCGCATACTGAAGTTTAAAATTGGCTCCTAATGATTTACGCCGTTTCTGTTGTATTGCATGTGTGTGCGTTCTACGAATGTATTTCCATCAAAATTTGGACAGAATTTTTGTGTAGAGGCCTATCCAGTTCTTATTTAATCTAAGGTTTACATTGATTGAATAACGAACTTTTCACCTTTTCACTTCTTTTTGGATAAAATAAATCACTAATAGCTATTTAGGCATATCACAACCTAAATTTTTGTAATTTTATTTAGTAAAAATGAAGATGTCAACTTACCGAAAGAAAGAAATTCCCGGATTCGTCATTTTGTCGAATTTCTAGCAATTTCTAATTAATTACCTAATTTTCTGAAATAAAAACTTCGTATTAGCAATATAACTATTTATAAATACACTTATTTTTTCGTAAATACTTCAAAATATTGTAGATAAAATTTACACTTACTTGCACTTTCCGATGTGACAAAATAATGACTTCAAAAATGACAAGAATAGTTCAATATGTTCGATATGTTATCACTTTCATGGCGAATGGCATGTTTTAAAACTCTCTGAAAATCTATAAAATTGAGGCACTCTATATTTGATTGATACTCGTATTTACGAAATGAATAATAAACCAAAAATAGAACTCCACTGCATATCAAAAGATAATACAAAAAATAAAAATTGCCTATCGTTGTGTTTAAATTATATTTTTGTTTCCAATAAGTGAATTAAAATGAATATAAATAATGCTTTTACAATTCAATAAATTTGTATTACGAAAACTAGATGGCAGTGGGTGTCTTGTCTACATAAAAAAATCTACACAACAATATCTAATAATTTCCATTTCTCGCCGCTAGCAATAATTCGGCCACAAAATTGTGTATACATATACGGTACGGGCCTATCCAGGTATGTTTTAATCTAAGCAACTGGGCACTGAAAATTAACAGGTTGGTGCTGTAGACTTTAGATTATAGCAGAACTGTATAGGCTTAGATTATGTTTATAAAAATAATTATAATCATAACACATTATTTAAATTTCATATTTTATTTATTATGTAATATACCAATTTGTTTTTGTAAATAAATTATAAAATTTACTTAGTTTTTCTTTCATATTTGAAAGTTATGATATGGTTTTAATTTTAAGTTAGCGCGTGTTACTGATGAGTGCTATCGTACGACTGACTGTGCAACGCACATTTATTGGCATGGTGCTCAGCTGTGTACAAGTGAATGCTAATGTGCATGTGTAGTAGCATGTTGTGTGCATGTTTGTATGGCTGTTTGTATGAATATTTTAATTTTTTAATCCAATTGCCACAAGAATAAAGAATACCTGAATAGGCCCGTACGTCGCAATTTCGTATATGTATACGCAATTTCCTGGCATAATTATTGCAGAAGCGATAAGAAATGGTAATGCTTGAATACTTTTGAGTTGATTTTTTTATGTGGAAATAACTGTAGACTTTCGGAGAGTTTTAAAACACGTCATTCTCCATGAAATGATAGCATGCCGAAATTCTTGCCTAGTTTTGTTATTTTTCATGTTGTTTTGGTAGTTGTCGGAAAGAGCAAGCGAAATGTAGTTTTTATCTATTTTGATGTATTTATATAAATATTTATATTATTGATAACATTTAATAATATGTAAGAAAATATAGTGTTTTAAATAGAACTGCTGGTCATTCAACGGAATGAGAAAGCCGGGAATTTCTCTCTTTCGGTAAATTGATATCTTTATTTTTACTACAGAAATTAACAAAAATTTGATTTACAATGTGTTTAATTGGCTTTATCCAGTTCTTCTATAATCTAAACTTCTACACAAAAATTCTGTCCGAATTTTGTTGGCAATACATTCGTAGAACGCAAGCGCATGTAAAATAACAGAGACGGCGTAAAAAATTGGGGGCCAATTTTAAATTTCAGTATGCGATTGAAGCGGTTAGTTTAAAGCTATTTTGATATGTAATGTCATTTATGCGTAAACAAATATATGTTTTTAAATACTGCGAGTTTTGTTATTTGCTGGAATATTAGTTTCGGAAATTTGCAATAAAACACAGTATTCTATTTTAAAATATTATTTATTTATTTATTATATTTTCATTTTATTTATTTTACTATATATTATTTATTAAAATATAATTATAAATTGGCATATAAAAATATAAATTGGATATAAGAATACATTTCAAAAATGCAAAATTAAGTAAATCATAGAATGTGATATTATGTTTAGGTTGAAATAAACCCAAACCACAAATTAGTAAATATGAATTTTTATGTTAAACAAGCATAAGTAGATACAAAAAGCTTCATTATAATATAAATCTGTGTTTGTGAATGGAAATGGTAATTTAAATAGGCATTGTGCTTTTAAGTTATATTAAAAAATAAAGCATTAATTAGGTACAATATTACATCAAGTTGTTAATAATATAGAATTTAATCGTATACAACATTATAACAAATGCTTCAAAACTAAATTACAATATGATAAATTTAATGTACTTAAATAATTAATTAATAACTATAATAATACTCTAAAAAAAATGAAAACAATATTATTTAGTAAATGCATTATAATATGGTCTAGTAGAGCAAGCGAAAGCACAAATACAAACAAATTTATTTACATAATAAGCCTACCAAATAGGCTAAAGTGGGTTTAAAAAAGTTTAAGGGACCGAATTTTTCAGTCTATTTTCCATCGCTGTTTTCATTGTGTTAAAATAAATAAAGTATATTCTTCAGTAAGGCTTATTATTTAAATAAATTTGTTTTGCTTGCTCTATTAGACCATGTTATAATGCATTTACTACATCATATTGTTTTCTTTTTTTCGAATATTAGTTATTAATTTTTCAAGTACATTAAATTTTTCATCTTGTAATTTAGTTTTAAAGCATTTTCTTTAATATTGTATACGATTAACATCTTATTGTGCACATAATTGTTTTCATATAATCAAATAACTTACAATTTATATTTTTATATGCTCTTCCACTTTATAATTCTGTTTTAATAAATAATATATAGTGAAATATCTAATAAATAAATAATATTTTAAAATAGAATACTGCGTTTTATTATAAATTTCCAAAACTAATTCCATCAAACAACAAAATCCGCAATATTAAAAAATCTATTTATTTACGCATAAATGAAATCACATATAAAAATGGTTTTGAACGAACCGCTTCAATCGCATACTGAAGTTTAAAATTGGCTCCTAATGATTTACGCCGTTTCTGTTGTATTGCATGTGTGTGCGTTCTACGAATGTATTTCCATCAAAATTTGGACAGAATTTTTGTGTAGAGGCCTATCCAGTTCTTATTTAATCTAAGGTTTACATTGATTGAATAACGAACTTTTCACCTTTTCACTTCTTTTTGGATAAAATAAATCACTAATAGCTATTTAGGCATATCACAACCTAAATTTTTGTAATTTTATTTAGTAAAAATGAAGATGTCAACTTACCGAAAGAAAGAAATTCCCGGATTCGTCATTTTGTCGAATTTCTAGCAATTTCTAATTAATTACCTAATTTTCTGAAATAAAAACTTCGTATTAGCAATATAACTATTTATAAATATACTTATTTTTTCGTAAGTACTTCAAAATATTGTAGATAAAAACTACACTTACTTGCACTTTCCGATGTGACAAAATAATGACTTCAAAAATGACAAGAATAGTTCAATATGTTCGATATGTTATCACTTTCATGGCGAATGGCATGTTTTAAAACTCTCTGAAAATCTATAAAATTGAGGCACTCTATATTTGATTGATACTCGTATTTACGAAATGAATAATAAACCAAAAATAGAACTCCACTGCATATCAAAAGATAATACAAAAAATAAAAATTGCCTATCGTTGTGTTTAAATTATATTTTTGTTTCCAATAAGTGAATTAAAATGAATATAAATTATGCTTTTACAATTCAATAAATTTGTATTACGAAAACTAGATGGCAGTGGGTGTCTTGTCTACATAAAAAAATCTACACAACAATATCTAATAATTTCCATTTCTCGCCGCTAGCAATAATTCGGCCACAAAATTGTGTATACATATACGGTACGGGCCTATCCAGGTATGTTTTAATCTAAGCAACTGGGCACTGAAAATTAACAGGTTGGTGCTGTAGACTTTAGATTATAGCAGAACTGTATAGGCTTAGATTATGTTTATAAAAATAATTATAATCATAACACATTATTTAAATTTCATATTTTATTTATTATGTAATATACCAATTTGTTTTTGTAAATAAATTATAAAATTTACTTAGTTTTTCTTTCATATTTGAAAGTTATGATATGGTTTTAATTTTAAGTTAGCGCATGTTACTGATGAGTGCTATCGTACGACTGACTGTGCAACGCACATTTATTGGCATGGTGCTCAGCTGTGTACAAGTGAATGCTAATGTGCATGTGTAGTAGCATGTTGTGTGCAAGTTTGTATGGCTGTTTGTATAAATATTTTAGTTTTTTAATCCAATTGCCACAAGAATAAAGAATACCAGAATAGGCCCGTACGTCGCAATTTCCTATATGTATACTCAATTTCCTGGCATAATTATTGCAGAAGCGATAAGAAATCGTAATGCTTGAATACTTTTGAGTTGATTTTTTTATGTGGAAATTACTGTAGACTTTCGGAGAGTTTTAAAACACGTCATTCTCCATGAAATGATAGCATGCCGAAATTCTTGTCTAGTTTTGTTATTTTTCATGTTGTTGTTTTGGTAGTTGTCGGAAAGCGCAAGCGAAATGTAGTTTTTATTTTCTTTGATGTATTTATATAAATATTTATATTATTGATAACATTTAATAATATGTAAGAAAATATAGTGTTTTAAATAGAACTGCTGGTTATTCAACGGAATGAGAAAGCCGGGAATTTCTCTCTTTCGGTAAATTAATATCTTTATTTTTACTACAGAAATTAACAAAAATTTGATTTACAATGTGTTTAATTGGCTTTATCCAGTTCTTCTATAATCTAAACTTCTACACAAAAATTTTGTCCGAATTTTGTTGGCAATACATTCGTAGAACGCAGGCGCATGTAAAATAACAGAGACGGCGTAAATCATTGGGGGCCAATTTTAAATTTCAGTATGCGATTGAAGCGGTTCGTTTAAAGCCATTTTGATATGTTATGTCATTTATGCGTAAACAAATATATTTTTTTAAATACTGCGAGTTTTGTTATTTGCTGGAATATTAGTTTCGGAAATTTGCAATAAAACACAGTATTCTATTTTAAAATATTATTTATTTATTTATTATATTTTCTTTTTATTTATTTTACTATATATTATTTATTAAAATAGAATTATAAATTGGCATATAAAAATATAAATTGTATATAAGAATACATTTCAAAAATGCAAAATTAAGTAAATCATAGAATGTAATATTATGTTTATGTTGAAATAAACCCAAACCACAAATTAGTAAATATGAATTTTTATGTTAAACAAGCATAAGTAGATACAAAAAGCTTCATTATAATATAAATTTGTGTTTGTGAATGGAAATGGTAATTTAAATAGGCATTGTGCTTTTAAGTTATATTAAAAAATAAAGCAATAATTAGGTACAATATTACATCAAGTTGTTAATAATATAGAATTTAATCGTATACAACATTATAACAAATGCTTCAAAACTAAATTACAATATGATAAATTTAATGTACTTAAATAATTAATTAATAACTATAATAATACTCTAAAAAAAATGAAAACAATATTATTTAGAAAATGCATTATAATATGGTCTAGTAGAGCAAGCGAAAGCACAAATACAAACAAATTTATTAACATAATAAGCCTACCGAATAGGCTTTTTTTTTTTTTTGTAATCAGTTTCATTTATTATATATTCATTATTCATTACATGTTCTGATGAAACTTAAAACTAAAGAACTACCATATAATTAGACTAACTTAATGATTCACATTAGAATGCTCTAAGTTAAACATTGTATTTACATTTATTCTTACTTGTTTTTACCAAAATTTATAATTATATCTTATTTTTTCTAGTTCCGTATTGTGTATTTATTCTACTATTAAAAAATTTAGAAAAACATAGTTGTTTTTGAATGGTGTTTATTTTACTTAAAACTAAAAATTGGAAATAACTACCTAACTAAATCTAATAGTATTACAAACTAATGACACAATCATAGTTCTACTATGTTATTGTTTTATATCTTTTTTTATTCTATTTTATTCATTATTTTATTTTTACCCTTGTGCAAGCCACCAGTATTGCGATTTTCTATTGTGTTTGTTATTATTAGAAATTGCGGTGCTATATTGTAGTGTGTCTATGTGGCTAGGACTTTCAGGATTAAACTTTATTGATTTGTCGGTTGTTCTGCGTTTAACATGGTAAAGAATGGGGACGTTTTCAGCGTTTTGTATGAAATCGTTTTTGTCTAAGGAAATGAAGGCTTCTGGTGGGATAAAACCTGACTTCATACCGAATTGGATATATTGGTCATTGGGATAATTAACGTGGGCTATCAAGCTATTATTTGTATGGAGGGATGTTCGTGCGAAGTGTTTTCTACACATCGATATAATAAAATTATCTATTCTAATTACATTGGCCCAATTGTATATATTTTGGTTTGAAATATAGTGCTTGAATTCGGAATTAGGTTTTCTTTGTTTGCCTAGACATTTTCTTAGGCATTTCCTTTCGAATATTCGAATTTTTTCCATTATCGATGCACTTATGTTGTACCAAATTTGGCAACCATAGCATAAAATAGGCCTGATTAACGCTTGATATGCTATTATTTTTACTCTCGGTATAATATGTTTAGATTGAAAGAGTTTGTTCGCTATACCGAATGCTTTATTTGCTTTCCCTATTGCTTTATTACATGTTCCGAGTAGTTTAGGTTACTTTTTAGCCATATACCAAGAAATCGTACACTAGGCTTATTATTGTAAATCGCCCCATTCTCCGTTCTAACGCGAAATTGTCTCCAATTTTTCCGAACTGAGTAGTGACACATATCGAGTTTGTTCCGAAACAGTATCGATTCACACTTGCTATGGTTGAATCTTAGGCGCCAAGAGTTAACGAAGTCTTGTGTAATATCGAGTATGTTTTGTAAGTTAGATTCTATATCGTTTATTTTGTGGTCGGCGGTGTATAGTGTAATGTCGTCCGCAAATGCAAGTGTAAATGTTTTACCCTGTAAATTGTTTATTTTGTTTAGAAGTTCGTTAATATATATTATGGATTGGTGATGTTACAGTGCCTTGTTGTAGGCCATTATTTATCTGGTATACTTTATCTTGTATGGAACCATTTATTTCCATTCTGAACGTTTTATTCGTAATCGCACTTTTGATAATTTTTATCAGGTGAGTTGAGAAATTATAATTAATTAGTTTGTATAGTAGTCCTTCGGTCCATACTGACGTGAAGGCGTCAGAAAGGTTGACAAGGACTGCACCTATGCATTCTTTGTTATTGATATACCAGCATATATCGGACAGTAATTTGTTAGCGGAGTGGATCGTGGAATGTCCCGACCTAAATCCAAATTGATTGTCAACTAAAATGTTTTTTGTTGCTATTGTGTGTAGAATCGAGTCTTTGATAGTTTTCTCGAAAACTTTACTAATGTTTGGCATTAGACTTATTGGTCGGAAGTTGTTCGGGTTAGTTGGGTCTTTTCCTGGTTTTCGAATGGGTATAACTTTCGCAAATTTCCAGTCTATGGGGAAGTAATAATTGTTCAATGCGTTATTAGATATTGTTGTGTATTGTAAAATGACTGTGTCGGTCAGGTGTTTAAGGATACTATTTGGGATATTATCCAATCCTGAAAAATTTTTTGCTTTTAGGTTTCTAAACTGGTTTAGTGTGTTTGTGGGGGTGGTGAAATAGTTGTTTGCTTGGTTTCATTCAGTTTATTAGCTATGAATGTGTCCGAAAAATTAGTTAAGTTGTTGGTGCAATTTTGTTGGTCGAACTGTTGGATTGCATTAGTTACTGTGTTGTTGAGTGTCTCATATGTACTATCTTTTAAAGTGTGTTTTGTCTGGAATGTCCAACCTAGTAGTTTGCCAATGTGGTTGTTGCTTTCTATGCTATAGTCATTCTGTTCGTCTTTATCCAACTCGTCTATGTTTATTTCGGCCTCAGTTAATGTGTTTAGGATGCTCACATTAGTTTTTAGGGGGTATTTTATTCTGGTATCCTTTCTCCTAAATATTTTATTTAGTATAGGAAACATGTCGGTATTCGATGGTGATATTTTACTTAATTTGTTTTCCCAGTGATTGCTGATTATTATAGCATAATTTTGTTTTATTAAGGAGTCCAAATTAGAAATTAGAGCTTAGGTTCTTTGAAGCATTGGATCGTCCCTATTACGGTTGTCTCTGTAAATTTTGTGTAGGTCACGTATCAGAGTTTTTTTTAGTTGTTGTAACTTTAGGATAAGTGGTGTATTAAAGTTGTCTAGGTGGTTTTTTATTTTTAGTTTAGGTACAGTATCCTCTATTGTTGTTTTAATTAGTTCGTCTAAAATGTGTATGAAGTTATTAATTTCTTCGTTGTCTAGATTTCTGTTGTTCGGAACCATGTCGTTTCTGTTCGCTGTTTGTGACATATAGTTTTTGGATAGTTGTTTTTGAAATTTTTGCCAGTTTGTCCGTCTGAAGTCATAAATATGTTCGAAGTGTGGCGTGTTTAGTATGACTTCGTTGTCATTTTCTGTCTCTATTTTGAATAAGAGAGTCCGGTGGTCGCTGTCGTACGTGAGTGTTCTTAATAACTCTGTGGGTCTGTCCATATCAAACGATATCCTATTATCAGCGATGCAAATGTCTAGGTAGGATCCACATCTAGGGTAAGTGGGCTGTTCACTATAATATAATTTTGGTTTATATTTTATGTTGTTGTTTTGTAGCCATTCATTTAAATATATACCCCTCGAGTTATTATTCTTGTTTTTCCAATTAATGTGTTTTGCGTTTACATCGCCCGCAATAATATACTTATTGACACTTTTATCTAGGTGCAACATATGAAAAAGTTCTTCGAATTCTTCCACGAATGAGTCACTGTGTCTATCTGAAGCGTAGAATGAAATTATAAGGAGTTTTTGTCTGTTTGTTAGTTTTAGGGAAATCGCCGTTATTTCTAGACATTTGAATGTTTTCGTTTTACTTATCTTAATTTCTTTGTGAGAAATTGTTTTTTTTATTAGTATTGCTGTGCCACCACCTAATGTTGAGTTTGGTCTGTCTGTTCTGATAAAGTTATAATTGTCGAATTTTATTGATCGGTATGAGTTTAGTTTTGTTTCGTTTAATAGTGCTATGTCGGGGTCGTGTTGTTTGATAAATATTTTTAGCGCGTGTTGTTTTTGTATGGATACAATTGAATTAACATTTACTGCTATGATTTTTAGATTATGGTTTCTTTGTCTGTTAGTTGTCATTTATTTGTAATGTTTGGTATATTATCTTGATCCTTTTTGTGTTTTCTTTTAAAATTACATCTAAAGTCTTAAGATGGTTGGATATATCGATCAGAGTGGAATTTATTATGTTTAGGTTCATAGTGTTAGGCATTGGTTCCGGGTTTGGTGGGGGGGTGTAATTGATGTTTTTTTTCAGTATATCGGCGAAAGATTTATTTGGGGAGGTATAGTTATTAAGCAGTGCAGATCTATGCTGCATTTTTTCTCTAGTGATGTTTTTTTTATTAATCAGAGATTGTTTTCTTATTATGTATTGCGGGCAACCCTTGTATGATGCGGGGTGACCGAAATTTTTACATAGGACGCAATATAACGAGTTTATGTTGTCAACTGATTTTTGAGAGGCGCATTCGCCCGGGTTATGAAGTTTATCACATTTTACGCAACGGTATTCCATTCTGCAGTTGGGTGCAGCGTGGCCATAACGTTGGCAACGTTTGCATTGTAATATGTCCGATTTCCTAAGCCTTTCCCACGTAATCACTTGGTTGTTTATGTATTTAATCTTATAAAGTTCTGAAACATCGCTATCCGGTGATACTTGTACTAGGTAAATTGGGAGATTTATATTTAATTTTACTGATTTTTTTGTTTCAAATCTGGCTACTTTGGTAAATTTAATGCTAGCTATCATTAATTCATTTAAGTGCTTTATAATTTGGTCTGTGTTCTCATTTTCATGCAGACCTTTGAGTAAAAAAGTTTTGTTTTTTTCTATAGCTGGCGTGAAGCTAAAATACTTTGCATTTACTGATTCTAATGCTTGTTTAGTTTTATTGTGATTTTCAATTGAATTAGTGTATATTGCATGCTTATTATACGATAGTTTTTTTATATAGCAATCATTTTTATTTATACTTAATTTTTCTGTAATAATTTTTACTAGATCATTCGGCTCTTGGTCGATGGTGTTTATTGGAGGTATTTTTGGTTTTTTGTTTGTAGTTCTACTCTCTTTTTGTGATTGATTTGGTTCGATCCTCTCTAAACCGGCTTCGTCAACTTGGCTGTTGTTGTATTTGCCATTATTATTGCTTATATAGATATTACGATTATTTTCACTCTGTGGTGTTGGTTGAGACAATGCGCTGTTATCTATTATGATAAGTTTCTATCTCTCGTGCTGTTGCTGCTGTCTGATCAGGTTTTTTTTTTTGATGATCGTTCTCAAGGTCATCCGTTGTACTTTGGTTCATTTCCATGGAATGATTATTTGATGTCGTTGCTCTTATTTTCGGCGGTGAACTTGAGCTCATTAATACTGAGAGTTCTTCCAGTTGTTGTTTCAGTTTTGTAATTTCACTTTTTAATAGCTCATTTTCTTCTATGTAATCATTTCTTGATTTATATGTTTGTAGTTTTTTGGCCGCGGTTTTACGTGAACCCCTTGTACCCTCATTATTATCCGAGTTATTTTCGGCACTCGCATTATTTAAATTCACAGGTTCCACTGACATAGTGATATTATTTTCACTGAGGTCGAGGCCCATTTTATGTTTCTTTTTTGGGCATAGCTCTAACTCATTTATGTCACTCATGTACAACAGCTGATGCTGCTAATATGTTGATTTAACTATACTAGTATTGTGTTTATTAATTTAATCTAAATCTAAATTTAATCTCACTATTTTTACTCGATAATAATTAATTAAATTAAATTACACTGACTGTAATACGACTGTGTCGATCGGCTGATTGTTCCAGACTGGTACCGAATAGGCTAAAGTGGGTTTAAAAAAGTTTAAGGGACCGAATTTTTCAGTCTATTTTCCATCGCTGTTTTCATTGTGTTAAAATAAATAAAGTATATTCTTCAGTAAGGCTTATTATTTAAATAAATTTGTTTTGCTTGCTCTATTAGACCATGTTATAATGCATTTACTACATCATATTGTTTTCTTTTTTTCGAATATTAGTTATTAATTTTTTAAGTACATTAAATTTTTCATCTTGTAATTTAGTTTTAAAGCATTTTCTTTAATATTGTATACGATTAACATCTTATTGTGCACATAATTGTTTTCATATAATCAAATAACTTACAATTTATATTTTTATATGCTCTTCCACTTTATAATTCTGTTTTAATAAATAATATATAGTGAAATATCTAATAAATAAATAATATTTTAAAATAGAATACTGCGTTTTATTATAAATTTCCAAAACTAATTCCATCAAACAACAAAATCCGCAATATTAAAAAATCTATTTATTTACGCATAAATGACATCACATATAAAAATGGTTTTGAACGAACCGCTTCAATCGCATACTGAAGTTTAAAATGGGCTCCCAATGATTTACGCCGCTTCTGTTGTATTGCATATGTGTGCGTTCTACGAATGTATTGCCAACAAAATTTGGACAGAATTTTTGTGTGAGGCCTATCCAGTTCATATTTAATCTAAGGTTTACATCGATTGAATAACGAACTTTTCACCTTTTCACTTCTTTTTGGATAAAATAAATCACTAATAGATATTTAGGCACATCACAACCTATATTTTTGTAATTTTATTTAGTAAAAATGAAGATGTCAACTTACCGAAAGAAAGAAATTCCCGGATTCCTCATTTTGTCGAATTTCTAGCAATTTCTAATTAATTACCTAATTTTCTGAAAAAAAACTTCGTATTAACAATATAACTATTTATAAAAATACTTATTTTTTCGTAAATACTTCAAAATATTGTAGATAAAATCTACACTTACTTGCACTTTCCGATGTGACAAAATAACAACTTCAAAAATGACAAGAATAGTTCAATATGTTCGATATGTTATCACTTTAATGGCGAATGGCATGTTTTAAAACTCTCTGAAAATCTACAAAATTGAGGCGCTCTATATTTGATTGATATTTACGAAATGAATAATAAACCTAAAATAGAATTCCACTGCATATCAAAAGATAATACAAAAAATAAAAATTGCCTATCGTTGTGTTTAAATTATATTTTTGTTTCCAATAAGTGAATTAAAATGAATATAAATTATGCTTTTACAATTCAATAAATTTGTATTACGAAAACTAGATGGCAGTGGGTGTCTTGTCTACATAAAAAAATCTACACAAAAATATTTAATAATTTCCATTTCTCGCCGCTGGCAATAATTCCGCCACAAAATTGTGTATACATATACGGTACGGGCCTATCCAGGTATTTTTTAATCTAGGCAACTGGGCACTGAAAATTAACAGGTTGGTGCTGTAGACTTTAGATTATAGCAGAACTGTATAGGCTTAGATTATGTTTATAAAAATAATTATATTCATAACTCATTATTTAAATTTCATATTTTATTTATTATGTAATATACCAATTTGTTTTTGTAAATAAATTATAAAATTTACTTAGTTTTTCTTTCATATTTGAAAGTTATGATATGGTTTTAATTTTAAGTTAGCGCGTGTTACTGATGAGTGCTATCGTACGACTGACTGTGCAACGCACATTTATTGGCATGGTGCTCAGCTGTGGACAAGTGAAGGCTAATGTGCATGTGTAGTAGCATGTTGTGTGCATGTTTGTATGACTGTTTGTATGAATATTTTAGTTTTTTAATCCAATAGCCACAAGATTAAAGAATACCTGAATAGGCCTGTACGTCGCAATTTCGTATATGTATACGCAATTTCCTGGCATAATTATTGCAGAAGCGATAAGAAATCGTAATGCTTGAATACTTTTGAGTTGATTTTTTTATGTGGAAAAGTTTTGATATTTTTCATGTTGTTGTTTCGGTAGTTGTCGGAAAGCGCAAGTGAAAATGTAGTTTTTATCTTTTTTGATGTATTTATTCCCGGCTTTCTCATTCCGTTGAATGGCCAGCAGTTCTATTTAAAACACTATATTTTCTTACATATTATTAAATGTTATCAATAATATAAATTAAATATTTATATTATTGATAACATTTAATAATATGTAAGAAAATATAGTGTTTTAAATTGAACTGCTGGCCATTCAACGGAATGAGAAAGCCGGGAATTTCTCTCTTTCGGTAAATTGATATCTTCTTTTTTACTACAGAAATTAACAAAAATTTGATTTACAATGTGTTTAATTGGCTTTATCCAGTTCTTCTATAATCTAAACTTCTACACAAAAATTGTGGCCGAAATTTGTTGGCAATCCGTTCGTAGAACGCAAAACATTCAAAATAACAAAACGGCGTAAATCATTGGGGGCCAATTTTAAAACTTCAGTATGCGATTTAAGCGGTTCGTTTAAAACCATTTTGATATATGATGTTATTTATACGTAAACAAATAGATTTTTTAATATTGCGGGTTTCGTTGTTAATTTTAGAGTTTTAAGTGAGATAAAGTATAAAAATATGTGCACTACAGAAACAAATTTTAGAGATACAATGAATGACAGCTATTGTAATTTTAGAGTTTTAAATGAGATAAAGTATAAAAATATGTGCACTACAGAAACAAATGATATACAACATTTCCCGAGGACAAAGATTATGTTTTAATATTAATTGTAATATATTAGACTTATTTATTTATGTATAATTCTTATTATTTATACAGAGACATGTTAACTGCATGACGGTGTCTACATGACTGACTCATCTATTGCTGTGTGGCGTTGACGTGTATGAAACATCACGCCACCCGGTTTATACTCATGGCTGGGTGTACAATATATCGATATACTACACTCTTCCCCGCTTAGCCTGAACCTTACATATTCATTCTCTTGACGGGTTTTCGAACTCGTGGCTCCCTTTGGTTTACGTTTAAACCTGGATCCGGTTCGTACTTGATTCTGGGTCTGCTTTTCTTGGGTGTCGGCTGGATTTCCCTTAGATGATTGCCATCCTGTTGTACTTCTTGTTGGAATGCGGTTGGTTCTTCAACTACTCCTTTTGAGTCTTCTGTTGCTTTCTCTAGGTTCGATTCAGATATGATTGGCTCATCCATTGTGTCAGGCTCTTCTTCATATTCGTTTGCCTTTTTTTGTTCTAGGAGTACTCTTGTAGCTGCTTCGTAGAATTGACCTGATTTGCGCATCTGATCGTCACCTCTTTTCCATCTTAGATTTGGTTGAAAGTCGGGTTTACATATGTATGTCTTTTCCCCCATTACTTCCTCCACAGTTGCTGGTTGCCAACCTGGCTTCATAGGATTCTTGTAATCCCGAGCTATCACCCTTTCTCCCTTTGAGAATGTGACATCTCTGTGTCCTCTGAAATACTGTATTTGCTTTTGGATTCGTTCTGCTGTTTTTGGTATTTTTAGCAAATCTAATCTACTTCTTAAGCTTCTGCCCAAAAATTTGTTCGCTGGTGATTCGCCCGTTGTTAGGTGTGGTGCGTTTCTGTAGGCGAATAAGTACTTGCTGATTAGATTATTTGCGCTGTCGTGAGCCTTGTTATCTTTTAATGCTTTTCCTAAGCCTTTTTTAAAAGATTTCACTCCGTTCTCAGCTAATCCATTTGTTTGTGGATGGTATGGCGGACCCGTTTTGTGCAAAATTCCGTTCATTTTGCAGAATCTTTCGAATTCTTCTGACACCAGCTGTGCTCCATTATGTGAGATTAGTATGTCTGGTATACCATATCTTGCGAATATTTCCCTCAGTTTTTCGATCGTATTTGTCGAATCTGTTTTTGTCATGTGGACAATTTCTGGCCATCTGGAGTATGCATCTATCAGTATCAGATACATCTTGCCCCTGTGTGGTCCTAGAAAGTCTATGTGCACCCTTTCGAACACATATTTGCTGTCAGGAAACTTCTTTAATCCTGATTTTTCCGGACTGCTGGATTCTGTCAGACATGCCATGCAACCTTTTGCGTAGCCTTCTATGTCCTTATCCAACTTTGGCCACCAAAAATATTGTCGAGCGATCGCCTTCATTTTGCTGATGCCCATGTGACCTCCGTGTATTTCTTTCAGCAATATTTGCTTGCAGTTCTCCGGTATCATTACTCGGTATCCCCACATTAGCACATTTTTTTCTATGAAGATTTCTTGCTTTCTTTGTGCGAAAGGCTTAATTGACTCCTCAATTTGACTAGGCCATCCGGTTGTCGTGTATAAAAATACCTTGCCCAGTACTGGATCTTTTCTAGTTTCTCTCGCTAAGTCTTCTGACCTTAGCGGTAGCTGGTCTGCCACCATGAAATGTAGATAGTCCTCTTCCTCTTGAACTAAATCCCTTTTATTTCTGGGTAGACGCGATAATGTGTTGGCTGGCTCATTGTTCTTGCCCTTTATGTGCTCTATCTGGTAGTCAAATCCACTCATAAACAAAGCCCATCTTTGCAACCTTCCTGCTGCCATCTGTGGTATGCCTTTATGCTCGCCAAAAATCGTTATCAATGGCCTGTGGTCGGTGCATAACTTGAAATGCATACCTGCCAAATATTGGTACAATTTCCGAAAAGCCCAATAAATGGCCAAAGCCTCTTTGTGCAAAATTGCGTAATTACCTTCCGCTTTTGTTAGCGTCCTTGATATGAAGGTAACTGGTCTATCCTCTCCGTTTGGCATTTCGTGCATTAGTACTGCTGCTATGCCCTGGTCGGATGCGTCTGTCACTAGTTTTATCGGATAATCTGGGTTATAGTGTACCAAATTTCTGTCCGACGCTAGTTCTTTCTTGACTTCAATAAATGCCTTTTCTGCATTTCTTGTCCATTGAAATCTTTCTTTGTTTTGTACTTCATAAATCGGCTTCAACATTTTAGCTAATCTCGGTACAAATTTTCCGTAGAATGTCACCAGTCCTGTGAATGCTCTTACATCTGTTATGTTTTCTGGTCTCTTTGCTTCGACCATTGCTGCAATTTTTTCTGGGTCCTTGGACAACCCATTCTTGCTTATGATGTACCCCAGGTATCTGATTTCTTTTTGGAAAAACTGGCACTTTTTGAGGTTAAGCTTTAGTCCAGCTTCTTCTAACCTCTGCAAAACTTCGTTTAAATTTTGCATATGCTCGTTATTATTTCTGCCCGTCACCACTATGTCGTCTCGAAATGCTGCAGTTCCTTTGGCCCCTTGTAATACTTTTTCTACTACCTTGTCGAACTCTGCTGCTGCTGTTTTCGTTCCATAGGGTAATCGGTTGTGCAAATAAATACCCTTAGGTGTGCTCCATGCGCACAATTTCTTTGATCTGTCAGTCACCTCTAGCTGATTGTAGGCCGCTGACATATCCAATTTCGTGAACCTTTCTCCACCTCCCAGTTCTGCGAATACTTCTTCCACTTTTGGTGCGGGGTGTTTTACATCTTGCATGTACTTATTGATCGTGACCTTGTAATCGTCACAGATCCTTACTCCACCTCCTTTCTTTAGCACAGGCACCAATGGTGTGCCCCATTCGTTGTGCTTTACCTTGGTGAGTATTCCTTCTTTTTCCAGTTAGTCTAGTTGATCTCCGATTGTCTTCTTGAAAGCAAACGGTGTCGCCCTGGGTTTGCAGAACACTGGTTTCGCATTATCTTGCATCTTTATGTCTATTTTACCGTATTTATACCTTCCGAACTTGCCGTCGAAAAGTGTCTTGTGCTTGTCGATTATTTCTTGTAGTTTTGGTCCTTTTAATTCAACATGGTTGATTTCCACTATCTTGTATCTTAGTGCTTCCATCATGTCTCTACCCAACAATAATCTACAGCCTGTTTTTACGACTATTAATTGACATTTTGCTTTTTTTTCTACCTGCCTTTATTTCTACGTAGATCTGACCTTCTGGTGCAATTGCGCTCCCGTCATAGAATCTTAACGTAGTATTCACTGGTTGCAATTTATGCTGTGATAGATGCCTTTTGTATAATTCCTCCGGAATTACCGATCTGCTTGCTCCTGAATCAAGTTCAGCTAGCAATTGCTTGTTTCCTATCTTTATTTGGATTTGCGTCGGTTTGACGTATCCCGCCTTTGTTGCTTCAAAGTGAACCTCTTCGCTCGTCCAGTCGTGGTTTTCTATCTCCACGAAGTGCTGTTTAGCTTGTTCCTTACCTTTTTTCTGGCATATTTTTCCTAAATGCCCTATTATACCGCAACGGTTGCATTTATAGGATTTAAATTTGCAGTCTGCAGACTCGTGGTTGCTATAACCGCAATGCTTGCATTGTTTGCCGCCTTTTTGCCGCCTTTACCGGCTTTGCTTTGGTTTATGGCTCCACTTTGCTTACTTTTTCTGTCAAAGCTTACCTTATATACGTTTATTTCCTGATGCGACTGTATAAGAGCTGCCTCTTTCTTCTTCGCAATTTCGACGATTTGCTCAGACCCCTTTTTATGGTCTTCTTCGCACACGCGATCTAAAATCTTGCCTTTCTTTAGACCCGCTACGAACTTATTCGTAATCATCAAGTCGAGCTGCGCACCCCATTGGCACGTGCTGGCTTTATTTTTCAAGCGTATATACCACTGGCTAATCGACTCATTCTCGCCTTGCTTTAAGTCGAAAAATTCCGTGCGTTCACGGAATACCGATATTGTCTTTGAGAATTGATTTTTCATTATAGCACATAATTCCTCGTATGTTTTTTGCGATGGTAATACTGGGTCGCACAAATTTGCGAGTACTCCATAACCTTTTGTCCCAATGACCGTTATGAGCGTAGCCACCTTTCTATGTGGTTCCAGTATGTTATTTACTATAAAGTATTGTTCTAACCTTTCTTGGTAGTTTTTCCAATCCTCGTGTTCATTATATTCTGCAACACACCCTACTGTGGCTGAATATACTTGCACGTTTTGTATCGGTGCCGGCGTTCCTCCGTTTCCGCCTGTTGCGTTATTCTGTGTTGTGTCCATGTGCGTTCCTCGCTGGTTATTTAACCTCAGCAAATCTTTTTCCATATCCTCTATTACGGCTATTACTTTGTTTCTTTCCATTCTGACTCTTTCCAGCGTGATTTGGGCCTCTCTAAGCTGTTCTTGTAATTCTCGTGCTTGGGCTTCATCCATCTTGTATGAACCTTTTTGCCTCCGATTTCAATCACAGATCAATCACAATCTTCTTACGAGATTTCCCGCACTGATTTCACTACACCTTTTAACTTTCTTTTTTCACTTTTTACTTTTTACCTCGTCGCCAATGTAATATATTAGACTTATTTATTTATGTATAATTCTTATTATTTATACAGAGACATGTTAACTGCATAACGGTGTCTACATGACTGACTCATCTATTGCTGTGTGGCGTTGACGTGTATAAAACATCACGCCACCCGGTTTATACTCATGGCTGGGTCTACAATATATCGATATACTACATTAATGGTATCAATAATTATTTACTGGACATAAACAAAGGAATGGCCGGCATTATAATATATGTGCGGGCAACAGGCAAGGCGAAGGAACCAAAATCAACCCTAATTGTTATATTTTTGTGATTGATTAATCGACAAGGAAGAGATATTTACAACACATTGTTTCTGAATAATGGAACTGAAAAAATGGAACTCTTGGAGAAGAAATAGTGGCTAATACAAATTCAATTGAAAATAAAAAAAGAATGAATCATTACGAGAGGTTGTTTAGTTATGCAAAAAATTCGAAGTAGCGAAAGCAAACAAATTCTTACTACACAAGAATATTCAATCAAATATCAATAGTATCGTTGATCATCAGTCATCAGAAATAGTTAATATAGTGGCATGCCAATGTTACAATGGCAGTACCGAATAAAATTAGTGCCCTTACGGTTATGCAAAGGAAACGATGGTAACTGCCACTCAAGTGGTCGCAAGAGACATTTTTGAAAACTTTGCAAATCAAAAGAAAAGCATTTGAAAAAGAATGATGCAAATCGAAAATCGAACAACAACGCAAGACAAAAATAAAAACATTTAATAGTTTAGAAAATATTGACCGGTATAAAAATTTATCGTGATTATAGAATAAATTTAAATTACGGCGGAAATAATAAGAAGCGATTTTACAAGAAATATGAAACTCATATATTTAAGTTTAAGCTCCATACTGCACCAGATATGGATTGTATTCCAGCCAAAGTAGTGAAAAAATTGAAGATAATGAAAATAAAAATGTTAATATTTTCGATTATAACATAAATAAAATAAACGTTCTTGGTATCGGAAAATTAAAATATTTTGATAAAAACTTAAAAATGGAAGGCTCCTCTCATTTTGTAATAGTTGATGAGGTATATATAAGAATCAACACTTGGCCACAAATCTTGTGAGAGATTTCGGCTGGTTAATCGAATTGACGTAGGTTCTATTATTGCTTTCCCACAAAAAAAAGAATTTTTGAAAATTTATCGCAACATTTTTGAAGGCTTCGGCTCATTTTCGGTAATAGTGTCGATAAAATTAAAAGCAAACTCTAAACGAACATCATATTATAAGCAACAAATACCTTTGAATTACTTAAATCGGAGCTCACAAACATGGTGCAAGATAGAATTATTTTTTCTGTAGATTATCCAATAAATTGGTTAATAATTTACAGATAGTTGAAAATCCTAATGAAAAATTTCGTATTTAACTTAATGCAAAAGTTCTTAACGATTGCATTTATTTCAAAAATGTTTAATTCAAACTCTTGATGATTCAATGATGCAAATTAAGAATAAATGCGTTTTTCAGTTTAAATTTGAGTAGTGAAATTTGGCATATGTTCCGGCGTAAAATAATATTTGAAGCTTTTGAGATTTTCTAAGAGGAATAGTCTATTTTAATGATATAGCAATCATAACGGAAAGCGCAACTGAGCATGATAAAAGATTATGTGTTGTAATGGAATGCGCTCAGTTAAACGGCATCAAATTCCTCGCTCCTTGGGCGAAGGTGAACATATTTCATTTTGTTGTACAGTTAGGAACGTTCGTTAAGTAAAATGAAGTAGCCATGAGGCTACAGTATATATTGTAGTGCATTAGCACACAACAATCACGTACACTTAGATTGGAATTATTTTGTTTTCTTTTATATTAATAAATTTTAAATGATTCAGTTGAGTTTCATATTACAACTCATCATCATCAAAATGTAAAAGTTTTTGAAAGGGTTAGTTTAATGTTAAAAAAGTTTCCTTTAAAAATAAAAAAGTTATATTATTTAAACAATAATATTGGGACTTTTACATTTGTGACCCCGACGTGTCTTTGAATGGTAATGGAATTTCTATATTAATGACCCCGGTCAACGAATTTCATCGGATATATAGAGACTATCCCGCAAGTATGCTAGTAATGATATCTTCAGTTTCTGGTAGTGGTGTGGCTCAGATAAATCTTCAGCAGTAGCAGCAATAACATAATATCATGTTAGCTTTAATTCCACTGACGCTGCCATTACTGTAGCAACAACCACAGTTTGTGACATCCAAATATCAACAAACAAGTTCAGAAAATATAAAGTAGAGTCAGTTGCATCCAGCGCAGTTTTACGTGACCGACAATTAAATGCCAACAATAGTCCTTGTGCAAATTAATGCAACCAGTCTGCCGTCCAATATTAACATCCAGAACGGTGTACTGACAAATGTGCTTCCAACGACGGAACCGCAGCAACAAGTTCAGTCTGAACCACAGCATCAGGTTCAACCACAGTCTCCAATCCAAATTCAATAACTGCCACTTCTATATTAGCAAATTCAACAGCCGATACAGTCAGTCTCAGCCAATACAACAGGCTGAGCCAGTTGAGTAACAATCCATTCAACAACAGTCGAAACTATATCAAAAATAACCGCAATTAATTCAACAATAGCACCTGCAAGCATAGTCACTACAACAATAACCGCAGTCAGTACAAAAACAAGGCACAAAAAGCGGAAACAACAATAACAAGCTGCAATAAGCAGCAATAACAAGTCGCAATAAGTAGCAGCAACAACAAAAAGTCACAACAAGTGGCAATAACAACAAACAAACCGCCGCAACGAGCAGCTCCCAATAACATTCAAACCGTAGCAACAAGTACATTGCGCTTTCACTTCGTACTTTGCACTTTGCAACAAGTAATAAGCAATAAGCAATAAGCAACAAGCCACAAGCAACTGGAAACAAAGTAGGTTAAATGTAAAATTTTAATCCATCCCCATTACTCCACATTTCAGAGGTGGAGTAATGTAGTGTGCTACAATCTTTAGTGCACTATACTTTAGTGCATTAGTACGCTACAATCACGTAGGCTTAAATTGTAATTATTTCGTTTTCGTTTATATTAATAAACTTTAAATGATGCAGTCGAATTTTATATGTCAACTCATTAACATTAAAAATGTAAAAGTTCTTAAAGTATATCGCTGAAAGGGTTTGGATTGATGTTAAATAAAAGCTTCCTCTAAAAATAAAAATTTATTTTAATTAAATAACAAACATTTTTATTATAACTTTTATACGTGGCATCGTGATGTTACAACTGTTAACCGAGCAATTGATGATGTTACTGCCACTAGAAATATTAGTTGAGCAATACATTGATAATGTTACTGCATGACTGCAACGAATGTTCCTGCCATTTAAAATATTCAAAAATGATTGCCTTTCGAGGGCCTAATTACTGATCCGTATTGGAATTATTCATTCGATAATATGCTCAGCGTACTTCTTTGTTTATTTTTATTATTATTATTATTATTTATTTTAATGTTTGATTGTTTTTCCTTATCTCTTTGTAATGACAAATGAATTCCGAGTGGACATATGTAGCATTCGTGGTAAAAGAAGGAATCACATTACCGCATGCGTTATAATTTCTCAGTCCAGAACAACCATGCTTACTTAGTAAAATACAGATAAGTAAATATACTAACTTCCAATTTAATCTTACCTGGAAATAGCCTGATGTCACTATAATTTTAGCGGATTAAAGTTCCACACGTTGTCTTTCAATAATTTCACCCTTACTTGTTATGGTATGTAAAAATTTGGTGATTTCTTGGGTGCTGGACCGGTCAAAAATGTATCAAAATTTGGATGAAATCATAATTTCCATGAACATGAAGTTCCTCAGAAGTATGGCCAATGACGACCATATTCGGAAGCATATGTATCTGTTAGGCATGTCTAGCTTTATGCAAATATTGCGGGGAAGTCAAATATCTTATCAGATATCTGCTTACACAACTACCAACAAACAAAAATTAAGCTGGAGGGATAATAGGGGATAATGCAGACACCCGAAGGTGTTAAGTTCTCTCCGGGAGGGGAAAAGAAAGAAAGAAGGGTGAAACATGTTGTAGTAAAAGCAAATTATTTAAAAAACTATAGAAAAGCAATCGAGGTCAAAAGGGATGGTATAGGAATTGAGCGGCAAGGTATAAAAATTCTAAAAGTAAAAATGCACCAAGCATATTTTTTTGAAAGAAATAAAAAAAATTATTGTTACAAAAAAGAACATAAAAGCTAAAGAAAAGGAAAAAAGGTAAAGCTTACCAACGATATTGGTGGAAGAAACTTAGCTGGTTCTTTTTTGTCGGCCTATCCCCAAAGCACTTCGCAGCCAAAAAATAGTTGGAGCACCCCTATTATGTATTCCGTGACCAAAAATGATTTGGAGTGCCCCTTTCAGATCATCTTAAGGCAGTATAGTGTTGGACCGTGTACTTGCGGGGAGGAGGAACCTTGAATAAAAATATCAATTTAATTTAAATTCATTATAAAATATTTAATCATTAACAACTATTATTAATAATCTTCCTTTATGTTTTTCCAATTATATTTTTTTTACTTTAAAATAATAAAAAAACTTGAAATTTATCAACATTCGTGATTTTATTCAGTTGGTTCAAATTTAATCGCACACTCTTTGATCTTCATTGTCCTGCACAGATGTTCCAGCGTAAAATAAATTAAATATTTTGAGACATCATGGGAGGAATAGTCTATTTTATTGATATAATTTTATGATATAGCAATCATGACGGAAGCGAAACTGAGCATGATATAAAATTATCTATTCTAATTGTGGGAACTCAGTTAAACGGTATTAAATTCAATCCGCTTCTCAAACGTTAAGCAATAGTAAACATATTTCATTTTTTGTAGTCAGGAACGTTCGTTCAGCGATATGTAGTATACTCGAGACTATAGTATATACTGTAGTGCATCTGGATACTACAATCATGTAGGCTTAGATTGGAATTATTTCGTTTTCGTTTACATTAATAAACTTTAAATGATTTAGTAAATTATACATAAAATCATTCACATCCGAAATGTAAAAGTTCTTAAAGTATATTGCTGAAGGGCTTATATTGATGTTAAATAAAAGCTTCCTCTTTAAATAACAAACATTTTTATTGGAGCTTTTATACGTGTCATCCTGATGAGCAATTGATGATGTTACTCCCACTAGAAATGTTGGTTGAGTGAAACATAATGTTACTGCATGCCTGCAATGAATGATCGTATTACTTAAAATGTCCAAAAATGACTGCCTTTCGAGTGCCCAATTGCCGGACCGTATTTAAGGCCCGGAATTTTTCATTCAATAATACGCTCAGCGTATTTGTTTGTTTACTTTTACTATTATTATTATTATTATTTTTATATTTTTTTATCATTATTGTTGATATTATTATCATTATTTTTATTATTTAGTTTAATTTTTGATTGTTGTTTCTTTTCTTTTTGTAATGAAAAATGAATTTCGAGTGGACGTATGTATCATTCGTAGTTTAAGAAGGAATCACATTACCGCATGCGTTAATATATATGAGTCCAAAATTGTCAGATTAGCACTTAGTACAATTTAGATAGGCAAACATTCTATGTTTTCCTCACCGATGCCTTGTCATTTATATCTGCTATAATATAATCTACTAAATTTAACCACAATATTGTATTCGTATTAACCCAAAAATAAATTTAATGTAGATCAAATTTAATGTCCATGGGCAATCCATTCATTATTTTTTAATTTATAAAAGTCCTAGTATGGGTAGTACCTCTACCAAACATAAGTTACATCCGCTATCCGATTCTATAACAAGAATTGTGTCCCTTTATTCTCGCACTGTAATCGTTATTACGAACAATTTTAATATGCATAATTCTAGTTGGCTTCCCCATTCTACGGACAATAAGCATGGGAGATCTCTTTTGAATCGAAGAACTTGATCCAGCTTATAAGACTTGTTCCTTATATCCGTCCTCGATAAATATACCAGCAATATAGTTTCGCCTCTAGGTCTATCAGATCACTGTATAATATCAGCCAATTACTTGTAGAAAAACTACTGTTAAAGATGAAGCTCCTAAAAATACAGTTTGGCAGTACGACAAAGCAAACTAGGACAACCAAAACGGCTTCTTAAGGATTTTTAACTGGCCCTTATTTTTCTCAATAGTGATGCGGATGTTGCTACTGACATGTTCATCAACATTATTTTGTTATTCTACATAACAACAATTTATTACATATAGAATAAAGAGTATCAAGCCAAATGAAAAAGCGTAGTTTGAGAAGGCAGGTGCCCCAGTTATCAGCGAACAAATTGTCCTTGTCTTTTGAGCTGATAGTAAACAGTTATGATCATTTGCCAAAAGAATCCGAATGCTATTTTATAATGAAACTCTAATTATCGGCTCACAAAACAAGGACAATTTGTTCGCTGATTGCTTTGACGCATCTTGCTCTCTTTTAGATTGTACCATATCTTCGCCTGTATTAGAGCACGTTGGACTTTTTATAGGGAACATTTTTTTGTGTACTTTTACTGTTGGAAAAGTCCTTAGAGATCTTGATACATATAAAATCGCTGGTCCAGATGATATATCGCCCATAGTTCTAATGCGGCGTTCTTTTACATTGGAAAAACCAATTCGTTCAACAAATTTTCAAGAAAGGCGTGTCCTTTTGCCTCTTTAATTACCGATACATTGTACTAACATTCCTTTTTTCTAATAATATAGAAACAATGATAAACTATCAGTTAATGAAATAGCTTGAATCAAAGAAACTTTTCACGACGATGATATCTTTCAGCCCGTCTTAAGGCAGTCTAGTATTGGACCGGGTACTTGTTTTTTTAAATTCATTATACAATATTTAATCTACGAGTAATATTAATAATTTTCATTTCTTTTTTTCAATTACAATTTTTTAACTTCAAAAGAAATATTTCTATCAGTTATTAATATTATTAATTTTAAGTTTGAGAGGAATTTGGTCTAAAATTCCGTTAAATAGAAATTTTTAAAAGATAATAAATTTTATTTTTGTTTTGACTTGTTAATAAGCAATTCAATTTTAGTTTTATAAGTCGAATAGTTTTTTTTAATTTTTCAAAGTGGAATTTAATTTATAGCTATTCTTTCTTTTAATACTCAATACAATTAAATGTTATTGTTTGATACTAATTTTAATTTAATTTAAATTTAAATTTCTTTCATGGTTAATTTTGAAATAAAAAAACACAGTATATTGAGTTGCATTTATAGCAAAGGTTAGAAGCAGTTAAATTTATTAAACTGCTATATTTAAATGATTGAACACAATTATATAATTTATTTCAATTACCGTTTTGCCTTGCTATTTTTCTGCGATCAACAATTAAATTTCTACTTGTGGATACATTAGTTATTTCCACGTGTTTCATTTAATAATTTGAAATGTAACCATTGTAAGCGATTACAATTTCGCTTCATATTATCGGATTCAATAAAAAAGAACGGTAAATTGCAAGAAAAAATATTTATAATCATCACCAATATTAGTTGCAATATAAAATATACGGATACCCGTATATATTATATTGCAACTTATATTGTTGATAGAATTTTGTTCATTTACTTAGCAAATTTCTCCTAATATCAAGAAAAATATGTGTAGTATTATTATCTTTTGTTTAATTGTAATATGTATGTCATGAAAGATAAAATAAATTTTTTTTTGCTATTTTTTTAATGTTATTTTTACTTATTTAACTTTTTCAAATTGCCATACATAACCCACTATAATTATAATTTATATTTACACTTTTTGTTAAGGGTGTGGGTGCTTAAATTTTTGTTGATTTTTTTTTTATTGTTTCACAAATATTTGAAAATTACCAAAATAGATGAGAATAAAATATGTTTGTTTTATTTTGTTCTTGTGTATTATTATTAAAATTTTCTCATTAAAAACTAATTATTAATGACGAGTCCTAAAATGGGAAGGAGTGAGATATAGAAAATAATATTTTTCTCTTCATTTTCCTAGTGAATCAATAAATATAAATATTTAAAAAAAAAACGTACTTGGCAAAAAAAGTACTTGACAATGCTGTAGATGACCCCGGAAATGAAATCATCGTCCATTACGGAAAATAGATAAGTAAAATATAAGAAAATTGAATTATTATGGAATTTATATTATAAATGATCAAATTATGATTAAGAGATCGACTTAGAAGAATATTGATTATATAGTGTTTTCCAAAAAGGGTGATATGATTTCTTTTAAAAAAACAACATACTAATTGTTAAGGAAATTCAAATGTTTTTTATTTAATATAAAGTACAATTGATACAATTAAGTTCTGAATAAAACGCCATTCAAATGGCCTCCACGACTCCTTTTGCAGGAACGAATTTGATGAACCCTATTTTCGAGCACTTTTTCCACTAAATCAAGTCGTATGTCATGAATAAGACATTCAATGTTGACTTCTAAAGCTTGAAGAGAGTCTGGTTTATTGCTAAAGATCAATGACTTCAAAAAATCCCACAAGAAATAGTCTAATGGTGTTAAATCACAACTTCTTGGAGGCCATTCAATGTCACAATTTCTTGAATAATCGAATCTCCAAACGGTTGTTGCACGTGCTGTGTGGCACGTAGCCCCGTCTTATTAGAACCAGATGTTGTCAAGATCAACTTCTTCCAATTTCGGCCATAAAAAGTTGGTTATCATCGATCTATACCGCTCTCCATTGACAGTAACGGTGTTACAAGCTTCATTTCGAAAGAAGTACGGACCGATGATTCCACCAGACCAAAAACCACACCAAACTGTCAATTTAAGTGAATGTAATGGGTGTTCACAAATAATTTGTGGATTTTCTTTGCATCAGAATAGACAGTTTTGTTTATTTACCGCACCACTCAGATGAAAGTGAGCCTCATCGGAGAAGATGATTTTCTTAAATTGGAGAACGATTATTTTGATAATAAAATTGACTAATTTGTAAACGTTGTTCTTGCGTATATCTCTCCATGATAAAATTGTAAATATTACTGAATACAATAAAAAAAAGGCAGATCATGATATATTACAAATGGCCGAAACGTCACTTAGAAATCATATCACTCTTATTGAAAAACTCTATATATAAAAATACTCTTTTTTCAAAAAGATACAGTTTTGGAACAAGGCTTTTATAATTGATATACACTATGCAGATTTTATTAAAATATAAAGATTAATAACCAACAATTTTCTCTGCCGATTTGACCATTTATTTTTTGTCGCTCTTTTATTTTCATAAATTATTCCAGTCAAAGTTTATTTAATGAATTTATGTAGTAAACGGCCTTACTGAAGTCTACATTCCCCTCTACCTGCGCTATCATTGGTCTCTTCAAACTGGACAGGTTCAATATCTACAAGTTTCAAAACATCCAAGTTTTTGTATGTTATTATAATCAATTATACAGAATTTTTTAATAAATATGAAAATTGTATGAACTAAAATAAAAATAAATAAAATTAAATAAATAAAAAAAAATATTTCGGTGATATTTTGAAATTTTGTTAAAATAATAGAGTTATTACAAAAAAATCGATCTGATCTTGTGTCGCGAATATCCTAATTTAAACTAAATGTCGGAAGACTGCAATCGAGAAACGGAAATAGTATTTTCGTGAACGAGTCGAATGCTAGTATGAGATGTGGGCTTTATTTAGTGAAAGTCATAAGCTGATTATGGTGTTAAAGCTAAAATCGAACTGAGGAATTTTCTATTCAAGACTAATGGTAATTTTCCATTTTTGTATCAACAGAAAAAAAACAGACAACGGAAGTAAAATGAAACTTAAATAAGATTTTTAATTATGGGAGGTTAATTTTATTATTTTACTATTACATTTTCCTTATATATACTATGAAAGAAAATTAAGATCGGGAAGAGTCATACCTAAATATTACAAGTTATTTTTTTCATATTAATGTGTATATTCAGACATACCTTGTGATATATCATATATCTTCTCTCCAAGATCTTTAATCAGATTTGATTCCGTTATCATTAATATATCGTATAATATATTTTTTGTATGTTTTCGAATAATAATCCCTTATTTATTCTATGTTTATGGTCATTAGTTGGTCTCATTTCATCCAGTAAATAATTTGGCACATTTTTTTACTAGTTATAACATCATGCCCCATTCTTTATTAATATGGAGCCATACCTTATGCCATGTGACCATCATCTATATAACCTGATTAAATAGTTACAGGAAAATATCACGTGTTCCATACCATGAGAAATGAAGTCAATCGAGTGTCTTCAGTAATTAGGAGCTAAACAGAAAACTTATAATACCAGCCAAAGGAATAAACAAACCCAGGAAACTTTTACTCCGGCTCCATCATCATCTTAGCTTGGGTAACAATAGTAACAACTAATCTATCTAATCGTCGTGACCCTCTCAACCTGAAATACTTGCGCGTGGAATTGGCAAATTGTGACACTTTTGCTTTTTATACAGATCGGCAAGTAATCAATCAGCTGCAGCTGAACCTCATTTGATTTCAGGTCAAGAATTACTCCTAACCAAATAGATATTCTCTCATTTTCCTCCTCATAATGTGCTCCCATTAGAATCCAGACGATCAGACCTATTTTCGAGACAACATCGTCCGAGTCAATGATCATATATCACGATATTTACGAATTAACTATATCCTTTAGTCAATGAATTAACTATACCCATCGCAAAATCAATTAACGTGAATATGTGCCAAGCTGTTGTAATTTTGATGATCTCCAGTTAAACACACTGATTTGACAAATAAAAAACAAACACACCAATTTGGCAGTGGTAGTTTTATTTAATTTTCGGAGCACACTTTCACTTCGACATACAATCATACAATAAAATTTTTCTCATTATTCTACAAACGAAAACTTCATTTTCTAATTACTGCCTACTTAGTTTTGTTTTGACTCTATATAATAACTGAAAAATAATTGCAAGTGAAATTAATTCACCTCAACACTCCTCCTGAATTAATTCACTGCGTAGATTTGCAAAAATTTTCTTTTTCAATGATTTGGTGAAAATGTCAGCTAATTGCTGTTCACTTCGAATTGGTTTTGGACTTACAGTTTTTTCGATGTGCTGTTTGATATACTTACGGGGAATTTCAATGTGTTTCTTGCCTTTATTGGTTTTGCCTTCGTGAGCATTCTTGAGCATGTAGATTGCAAATCTGTTGTCCACGTAGAGGTCCGTGGGCTCATCAGTCTTCAGAATTTTGAGCTCACGAGCGATTCTTCTTGTCCAAAAAACGTGATCAATGGCAGATACTGCTGCCCGGTACTCGGCTTCGGCTGTGGAGGTTGCAACTAGTCGTTGCTTTTGCGAGTACCACACCAGTGGTCCACCTTGCATGAGTAGCACTCCAGTCGTCGATTGCATAGTCTCTCGATCTCCTCCGAAGTCCGAATCAGAGTAAGCTTCAATTTTGTCGTCTCCATTGAAGAAGATTCCACTGTTCATCGTGCCTCTCAGATACTTGAATACTCGCTTCACCATGTTCCAGTGAGTGTCTTTTGGTTGTGCACAGAATCTGCTGAGAAGATTTACCGCAAAACTAATGTCTGACCTGGAGATTGTCGCAAGATACAGCAGGCTGTCGGTAGGGTGCTTTGGTGGCTGTTGCTTGGACATTCGGTTTCTCCATGACTTCTTTCGCAGCTCCAATGTCGATGGGAGTTGAGACGGGGTTGCAGTCGACATTTTGCATCTTCTCGAGCATCTTCATCGTATACCTGGGTTGGCTCACAGATATCCCATCAGTCTTCACCTTCAGTTCCATCCCCAGATATAAAAATTCTTCTTGCACAGTCTCACTGTAGGTGATTTCAAATATTTGACTAATTTTCTTCAACTGCTTGTAGATTTCAGCCACGTCCTCTCCTGCGATAAGCCCATCATCTACGAAGAGTGTCATCAGGATGCTCCTGTCCTGATTATAGTAAACACAAGGATCGTCGTCAGTGTTCTTCAGTCCAAGTTCCTCAAATTTTCCTGACACTTACTCGTTCCAGACTCTTGGAGCTTGTTTCAGACCGTAGATTGCTTTGAGTAGACGGCATACTTTTTCACTTCTATCTTCGAATCCTTGGGGTTGAGTCATGTGCAAAACTTCGGTCAACTTTTCATACAGAAAGGCGGTTTTGACGTCGAATGCGACCAACTTCATCTTTTCTGTTGCAGCATGACTCGGTATCAATCGTATCGAGGTATGACGGGCTATTGGGCTAAATGTCTTGGCATAGTCTATACCTTCCTTCTGCTCAGAACCTCTTGCGATAAGTCTGCCTTTCAATTTTCCGTTCGCTTTCTCACGCAGTACCCATCTGCAAGATAGTGGCTTGACATCCTTCGGGCATTCTTCCAACTTTAAGGTCCTCATTCTCATCAACGAATCGTACTCCTCCTGCATCGCCTTTCTCCAATCAGGGTCCTTCAGTGCATCTTCGACGGCGATTTCCCCAACTTCACCAATCAGTGCACATTGTGCAATGTTGCCTCTTCCCAGGAAGTCGGTGATGTAGTCGCCGTATCTCTTGGGTTGTTTCAGGGTGTTGCGGTCTCTCAGTTCTCGTCTTGGTGTCTGATTCGCTGGTGGTGTCTAGTTGCCCCTTTCTTTCGATTTTCCATGCTGTCCATCTTCGTCTGACTCGCTTTCTGCTTGCTCAGTTTCCTCCTTCTCTTCCTTTTCTTCAGCAGTCACTTCTTGCGGGCTTGAGTAGCTCAGTTCTGTCCTTGGTCTTGCTTCAGGCTTGGCTACATGGAAGATTACGTTGTCTGAGCTGACGATTTTTCCTGTGCTTGGAATGTAAATTCTATAACACGGTGAGTCCCATTCGTAGCTTATCATGATTCTTTTTTCAGACTTGCGATCCATCTTTCCTCTCTTGTGACTTGGTTTGAGTACGTAGCACTCACATCCGAATGCACGCAGCTTGCTGATGTCGACCTGTCGTCCAAACCAGAGTTGTGCTGGTGTCTTTCCTTCAACGGAGCTTGTGCCAGTCTGGTTGATGGTGAAGACTGCGTAGTTTGCTGCTTCCGCTCAAAGTCTCTTGTCTAGTCCGTTGGAGTGAATCGCTGTACGAGTGGCTTCTACGATGGTTCGCATTTCCCTCTCGATCCTTCCATTTTGCTCTGGTGTGTGGGTGTTTTTGACTGTGGAAAATTCCTCTTTCTTCTACCATCTTTCTTGTTTGGGCGTTCCTTATCTCGGTTCCGTTGTCTGATCTGAGTTTCTTTATTTTCCTCCCGAATTGATTTTCTACCAGGTTGATGTACTTTTCAAGTTTGCTTGGAGCTTCATCTTTGACTTCATGAGGAATATTGTGCGATAATGTGTGTAGTCGTCTTTAAATAGGAGAAAGTACTTGAGTTTCCGAGAGAAGGAACGTCCATTTCACCCATGTCCACGTGCACCAGGTCCAGGGGTTGTTTCGCTTTCTTCGGGTTTGCAGGGTGAGAGATCCGATGGTGCTTCCCATAGTCACAGCCTATGCAGTTGGTGCCATCCCAGTCGTCCACATACTTCACATTTTGACTTTTCAAAATGTTTTTCACATACTGTATGTTTTGATGCGCCAATCTCTCATGCCATGTCCTGATTGACGTGATAAAAGTGCATTCAACTTTCTTTTCTCTCCTCAGTAACATCTTGAATAGGTTGCTCCCTCGTTCTGCCATGACAGCTACTTCATTTGTCCTTGGGTTGACAAATTTTAACGTTTTGTGGTCAGCCTTTTGTTGAAAACCTTTATCCAGGATTTGCCCCACTGAGATGAGGTTAAATCCGAGACTTGGCACGTACAAAACATTTTCGAGAACCACTTCCTTCCACTTCTGGCCATCATATGCTTCCAATTTCACATTTCCAACAGCAGCGCCATCTAGCTGAGTGCCATCTCCAATCAGGATGAGAACAGGCTTGTCCAGTTCGACCATGTCGGTGAACCACTTGCGGTGCGATGACATATGTTGGCTCGCCCCACAGTCCTGGAATCAACATTCGTCCATGCTCACAAAATTGCTGCTCAGCAATGAGTTTGTGTCATGGGATGTGTTCAGAAGTGCCAATCGTGACTGATTACTCTACTCACTGGAACGTGATCTGCATTCATTTTTGAAGTGTCCCTTCTTTTCGCACTTGTTGCAGGCGTAATTGCGTTTGCAATATTCTAAGTACTTTGGTGTTGGCTTGCCTTTGCATTCCCTCACAAAGTGTCCTTTCTTCTCACACTTGAAGCACAATTTCGATTTGGCCTCACTATTGCTCGTTGGTTGCTGTCTTTTCTTGTTGTGGTGCTTGGTGACAAGTGCATTCTGATTGCTTGTTTCATGTCCATTTCCATTTTCTTTCAGCCTCTCGTCCTCAAGTCTGAGTCGTTCAACTAGTCTTTCCACTGTCTGCTGTCCCGCATCAACGTTGTCCCATGATGTCCTGAAGTGTGCCAACTTGGGTGGCAGCACACCCAGGATCCTCGATATCACCCAACTTGGACGAATTGGATCAATGTCGTTTGCTAGTTCCTCGGCAATGGCGGTGATGCCCATGCAATTTTCAGCAGCTGACTTTGTCTCGTCGTAGACAAATGAGAAGAATTTCTGTCACAATGTCTGTCTGGTCACTTCAGTTTTCGTTCCGTACAGGTTGATGATTTTGTCCAACATCTGTCTTGAAGTCGCACAGTGTGCGAGTTTGCTGGCTATCTGACTGCTCACGTTGAGTGCGATGAGTGTTTGGCCCTCGAGATCTTGTTTGACCCATGCTTTCACAGTTTCATCAGTTGAGGCACCTGCTGGTTTGACTTTTGTGCCGATTGCGACTTCGTACACATCTTTTGTTTTTAAAGCTAAGTTTAATTTCAAGCGCCAGGACGCATAATGGACCTTGCCTCGTGAATCTTCACACAGTGTTTCTAACTTTGACTTGACTGTCTCCATTTTTCAGACTGACTTTAGAGCTTGATTCACAATTTTCAGAATAATTTTACAATTAATTTAGCTTACTTTCAATTTTTCGGACTAGTTTTACAATTTGTTTGACTTAAATTGTAGTTTTCAGACTTGATTTGCAATAAATTTGACTTGAATTTCACTTTTCAGACTTGTTTTAAATTAAACTTGACTTTTCTTGCTTAATTTAAACTTAAATTGTTTGAACAATCTTTACTTCGAAATTTGTACTCCGACTTTCGGTGGCAGTTTGCCGGTGAATTTGGAGGTTAGGTTGCTCCTGCGTGCTGTTTGTCCTGTCGACTTTCTGCTTTCGTTGTCCTCAGCTGAAGATTCTGACTTGCGGCAATTCTGGGCCCATAACCTGTTGTAATTTTGATGATCTCCAGTTAAACACACTGATTTGACAAATAAAAAACAAACACACCAATTTGGCAGTGGTAGTTTTATTTAATTTTCGGAGCACACTTTCAGTTCGACAAACAATCATACAATAAAATTTTTCTCATTATTCTACAAACGAAAACTTCATTTTCTAATTACTGCCTACTTAGTTTTGTTTTGACTCTATATAATAACTGAAAAATAATTGCAAGTGAAATTAATTCACCTCAACAGAAGCCGATGGCAATCAGCTAAAATCATAAAATTGGAAAATATATTACGACGGTATCTCAGTCCAGATATGTTTATTTTCAGAGTAGAAACTTTGACCAAAAATTTCTTATCCAGTGATTTCGCCTTATTGGCCTCAAATATATGCGTGTTTTTCAATGAGAGAGTGAGGAATTGGTACTTAACACTCCTGTGAACGAATTATCATCCTAGTTATAAGAAAATTGAAATGGCCATATGGATATATTATGGTAAGAAGTATTTTATTATTTAACGTGATATATCTGTCTTTAAACATAAAACCACCAGTCGCCTACGATCATATGGATTGAGTTACGCTCAATCAACGCACCACCATTACTGGCAATTTATAGTCAGTAACCAGTTACAAGCTGATTACTCGAACTGTCAGTGGCGAGGGCTATCTAAACCTCTACTGGCATAAGCATTGACACACCCGAGATAATTACCAGTATCTCCCACCAGCGATCCAGAAACCGTATCCGCGATATGGGTATTAACCATAGCCACCACGTTGCTGCCTAAGGTGTTTCACCATTGTCGGGCACCATGTGTTTTAACATCATGAGGCATCCCGATTGCTGTAGTACTATTTTTCATTTTAAAAGTACTTCGGTTTATACTCCGCTTATTTAGGTATGGTAAGGAATATTATAAATCTCTAGGTATCGCTAAGCCAGCTCAGGTACGAGGGTTTGCCGAGACCTGAAGGTACAACCGGAATCGACCTTCATCTTTCCCCCGGTAGTAGCCAACTTGCGTACTATTTACACACTCATTCATTCACCATTCTCGCTTTCCTCTCAAAAAGTACCACGGCAAATTCATTAAAGCATTCATATTGCTCTCTCACAGTTAACATACTACTCACATACACACTATCACTATTCACTACAATTCCACATGCACCTAGGTGACGCAAATTCCCGTACAGCCCACATTAAAATGAGAAGGTACTTAGTACTCTCCGCCCCGCAAGGACATCAAGCCATCGAAGCCAGTCTTCGCCCGTACAGGAACCCATTCATACTACCATGTCGCATGAGTAAATACCCAAGGTACAGATCAAGCCTCCGAAGCCAGTTTACGCCCGTACAGGAACCCATTCATACTACCATGTCGCATGAGTAAATACCCAAGGTACAGACTAAATTCAAATCCAGACGCAGACACAAAGCATACATTCGAAATGAATATGTGCGTTTATCTGACATTCACACTCTCATCCCACCAACGTTGCCAAATTTCATACATTCTATTCAGGACGAGTACATGCCGCTGGCGTGGTCTAAGATTCTGAACCTCTTCATTCATAACCGGACAACCTACAATCGGGATGCTCCACCGTAGTCGGTTGTGAATGCTTCCACCCAACACCTCCAGATCGTATGAAATTTCTCCCAGAGAAACTGCATCACATTGGTTGATAAGGTTCTATATACATTCAAATATGCAGACAAAGCCAGTCGCTGAACAGAATTTATGCCTACCCTTGTATACTGGTAGCGCATAATGTCATCCCGTATGCACAACACATGCATAGCACACGAAATAAATAGACCCTTGTATAAGACTTTAACCGTTCTGGATTGAAGTCCCTATTCTTTGCGAAGTACTCGCAAATAGCCTGGCAACCAAACCAGCCCCCTTAGATTTTGCAAGTGATGCCGAAAGTACAGCTTCTCTCTAACCTTTGCTCTAAGGTAACGTACTATTACCGCATTCAGACACCATCTGTATATAGCAGCTTTCCGCTATCTTTACCGCATACCTACTCTCCCCCTCAATTACAAGCAGAAGATCATCCGACTATGCGATCATACCGCAACCGGTCTCGTCGAACTGCGCCAAGAGACCGTTCATCATCATATTCCAGATGGCGGAGTTAGTCACAGATCTCTGTGGGCAGCCATACACCATTTGCCGATAAACTCTTTCATTATTCACGCATACCTTTCATCCAAGTAACTTCCCCATAGAAAATTTCTTCACATGAAACGTCCTTTTGCATTTCAGTTTCAGAAAAGAATCCATCCATTAATGCATTCACACTATTCTCCCAATTATTCGTATATCTCTCATTTACTGTGATACTCAAAATATCATATCGTGCACCTTTGTGCATGCGCAATCGATAAACTGGACCCCATACATCCAAATTTCCATATTCACTTACATATCGTTGCCAATGCGTTTCCTTGGCAAGAGTAATGCTTGTCACGTACTCCGCTCTGACCACCCTGAAGCTCTTTCCTTCAGTGTGTGTATCCGCTACTACACTGGTAGGCCCTACGCAGCCTATCAACTATTCTTCTTTTCTCTCATAGCTCCCTGTTTCACCATGGAGCAACTTTCCGATGCCCCTCTACTCGTTCATACATACACCTATTATTTACAATATTCACGAATCTGCCCAGTTCAACCAACTCCTTATCCAATCGCATCGCCTGATATCTATCAAACACGCAGATTTCAGCTTCGACCTCTGTACCGTAGACCATCCAGTCCACCGCACTGGTATGCCACCACCTTCCACGTGCCGAACTTTCCCTGTGGTCATCTATTAGTATAGTCACCATCAGTTCAATAAGGTTGCGATCGCTCACCCTTTTCTCAGGCAATACATTCCACACATACTCATAGCAGTCAGCAGCATGATTGCACAGTATGACATCTATGTGACTCCGCCTATTCGGTCCGCTGAAAGTATACCATTCACTCAGGATATTTATTAGATTCATACCACTGGCCAGAATCCAATCCCCCAATTGCCTACCCCTCACACAACTCGGTGGTCAGTGTCTCCACTCTTGTTATGCCAGAGACACAGCATTCGTATCCATACCAATCAGCACAGGCGAACGTCCACACCTAATAAGCACTGCGTTGTGTATTATTATAGTTTAGCTCTATTTCTGAGCTAAACCTATAATAAATCGAGACAGTATAAAGCTCTATCCCCCCTTCTTCAGCCATATACACACCAAGTTCATTGCAGCAATCATCTCCTAGCACTATATCCACACCCACTCCAACGACAGCAACGGCCGAGTCAATTTTACCCCCGGCTCTGGCGCTGGTGAAAGTAGATTTTTAGGAAATATTTGGATTAGTACCAGACATTTTAGGGCAAGTCGCATCTTCCGAACTACCCTGGAGTCCAAAAATTAATGGATAACCAAGTAAACATAATGATATCTTTAGGAGTTATTATGGAAAGCTAAAGTCCTTGGTATTCTCTTCTAGTGCTACTTAGGAAGCCAGGAAAAGTTCGTCTTTGTTTTGCAACTACCTCAAAGATGGCTTTTGGTAAATACCACTGGACCAAGAATCTCGAGTAAAGACTGCTTTCACTATACTTGGGCATCTCCTTTACCAATACAGAATTGTGCTATTTGAACTTTGTATTACTCCGCACACACTATGCCGTCTGATGGATAAACGGGTATGCTATAATCTGAAAGATCGGGTTCTGGTCTACCTGGAAGATTTATTGATTCTATCCAAAGATTTTGACTCTCATCTCATTCTACTGAGTTGCATCAGCGAACAGTTGGCTTTAACCATCGATATAGAGAAGAGTAAGTTTTTCCTAATTGAGACAGATTCTGGCAAGGTATCCTCTATAGTAGAGTATTCTCCTCCTAAGATAATCCAGCAACTCCGAATATTCATGGGATTGGCTGGATGATATATACAGTTCATTTCGAACTTTGTAGTTGTTTCCGCTCTAATAACAAATGCTCTTAGAAAAACTCAAAAATTTGTGTGAACCGAAGATTTTATCAGTTTAAAATCTAAATTGACTTCCTCTCCAGCATAGATAAGACACCACTTCTCTAAGTATTTTGTCATAGAGTATATACCATTGGAAGTAACTATGTTGTTATTGTAGCCTTATTAATGGCATTGTCGATTTGATTAGTACCTACCATGCATGCAATCCTTCATCAGACTAATTGCAAAACCAACATATGGACGTTAATGAATAAAAGGTACACATAAGCCGCATTATTATGCTGGTCTATACGATTGTGAGGATTCTGCGTGTGGTTTAGAACTGAACTAGATTCTGGAACCAGAAATAATCGTTGCGTGTGCTTTAGAACTGAACTAGTTTCTGGAACCAGAAATAATCGAAAAAGATATTTTAAAATTTGTTAGCCTCTAATTTAATTTAATTTTTGTTGATTTTTTTGATCGTTTCACAAATGTTTGAAAATGACCAAAATAGATGAGAATCAAATGTGTTAGTTTCGTTTACTTCTTCTGTATTATTATTAAAATTTTCTAATTAAAAACTGAACATTCATGACGAGACTTAAAATGGGAAAGAGCGATATATAGAAAACAATATTTTTCTCTTCATTTTCCTAGTGAATCAATAAATATAAATATTTAAGAAAACAAAACACGTGGGTGACGATACTATAGATGGCCGCTGGAGATGAAGTCAACGACCATCACGAAAAATAAATAAGTAAAATATAAGAAAATTGAATTATGGAATTTATATTATAAATGATAAAATTAAGATTAAGAGATAGACTTAGAACAATATTTAAAAAGACTGTTTTTTATAATTGATGTACACTATGCAGATTTTATTAAAATATGTAGATAAATAACCAACAAATTTCTCTGCCGATTGGATCCTTCATTTTTTTCCCTCATTTTATTTTTATAAATAACTACAATTGTAAAAACAATGAACGTATAAATGTTATATTTGGGTAAAAAAAAATTTAAATGAGAAATGAATGAAATAAACAGAAAGAAAAAAAAATGGTATGTTCTTCATAAAATAGCGATAAATGCGATTTCAAATAAAATATTAAATAAGATAAAAGAAACCGAACATAGATATAAATATTTTAATATATTATAATAATTGTTTACTATTTAAGTTATATTTAAAATTTAAAAAAAGGAGCAAATGTAAAGCCAACGATATTTTTTTCTCCTCCTCTTCCTTACTTTTTCTTTCTTATCTTTTCTTCTTCTTTGCTCTTCTGTTGTGGATGTACCCTTAATTGTTACTCCAAAAATATAATAAAGAAGAAGGTGGAAGGAATGTAGTACTGAAATAATCCAAGCTGAAATATTTTAGTAAGTAGATTAAATATTGAAATAGAACAAATTATCGAATTCAAATAAAAATATTGAAGAGGGAAGGTATAAAATTTAGGAAGGTGAAAATGGATTAAGAATAATTGTTTAAAGAAATAAAAAAAATTATTTTAACAAAAAATAGCCTAAAAACTAAAAAAAAAGAAGAAGAAAAAGGTGAAGCCGACTTTGACATTGATGGGAGAGATTTAGCTGTTGCTTTTCTCTCCGGCGTATCCCAAATTCCACCCTACGGCTCCCCAAAAAAATGTTGAGTGCTCCCTTTGTATGAACGATAATGATCTCTTTCAGCTCATCTTAAAAAAGTCTAGTATAAATTTATTATAAAAAATTTAATCTTATATTAACAATTTGTCTTTCTTCTTTCTCCAATTACAATTTTTAAATTCAAAAGAAATATTTCTATCAGTTATTAATATTTTTACATATTAATTTTTATGTTTAATATAAAAAATTTCCTTAAATAAATATTTTCGGAATATTAATTTTTTTTGTTTTGATTTTTCAATAGGCAATTAAATTTTATTTTTATAATTCGAATAGTTTTTTTTAATTTTTCAAAGTAAATGAGAAAATCATTTCATTACTATTTCCCCTTTTATATTTCAATACAATTAAATGTTATTATTTTGGTGTTACTGTTTCAATTGTTTGCGTTAATTTCAATACAATTAAATGTTATTATTAATTGTTATTGTTTAATACTAAATTTTAATTTAATTTCATTTTAAATTTCTTTCATGGTTAATTTTTAAAAAAAAAACTCAGTGCAATATATCGAGTTATATTTATAGCAAATGGTAAAAGCAATTAAATATATTAAATTATTATATTGAAATTATTTAACGGAATTACATAATTTATAGTCAATTAACATACCGCTTTGGCTTGGCATTTTTATGCGATCAACAAATAAAATTCTTTTTGTATATAAGTTAAATATAACGGCATAAAAACTCGCCAACATAAAATTTAACATTCCTGAAACCTCATATTTCGTACGAGAACTGTAGAACTAAATCACTCCCATGGAATATGCTGACGATGCGTCTGGCTATTAACGCGCGAGGCACAGGTAGAGCTTGCACACATAATTGTAATGATATTAATAGTTAGTCTAATTTTGTCTTTCAATAAAATACATTCTTTGTTCTGAACTTAACAGAAACTTCAAATTGTTTTTTTTATTACAACATTTTTTGAAGTGAATTATTAACTGGCGCCCGAGCAGGGACCGCTTTCGTGCTAATAAAGTGAATCAAATACAGTGAACATTTAATAAAGTAATTTTTATTGCGAACGTTAGTGAATCCAATTAAACAAAAATTACTTAGTGAAAATATTTAAAACTTTGATGAAAAATATCTCTCATCAAATATTTATCACAAACAATAAATTAATAATAAAAAAAAAAAAAAAAAATCCCTGTGAAAATATTCAGTGATTTTATTCGTTGTTAGCTTCATATTAGCTACAACAACGTTCCTATGTGCACTTATTAACATAGTGGCAAGTAGAGGGGATAAAATCCCTTGAATTTCATTCAACAGAGAAGATAAGGAAACGAGGCCCCGGAGTCACCTCCAGCTGAAGGAAAAAACGGAGTTGCTGAACCAAAATTACGTTCGTCAACAGCCGCCTTATCCGTTGGGAGAAAATACCACGAACGGTTTCACGATCCCGGAAAATATGATTTATCATATGTTAATGTTTCTGTAAGTTCAGTTTACATTATTATTGTCTGACAAGGTATTCTCAATAAAAAGTAAAGACATAGTCTTGAAAACTAATGAATAGAAATAAATATAGTAAAGTAAAAATTAAGTAAAGTAAAAGTAAAATTAAAATATTTACAAAAAAAATTTTCTTAATCAGTACAAGTACTTCTTGATAATTTGAAGAAAAAAAAAGTAAAGATATAATTAGTCTTGAAAATAAACATACTTAAAGTAAAATAAATTAAATAAATTAAAGATAAAAATAAATATTGAAATCTTAATATTAAATTAAATAAATAAGTAAATTAAACGAAAAATTATTACAAAAAAAATCTAAAATAAATAACTAAGTTTTCTAATTTTTTATTATTATTATAATAAAAGTATAGACCGGTAAAGACATAGTCTTCGAACGTATTCTTTGTTACACAAAAAATAATTAAGTTAAATTAATAAACAAATTTTAATTTAATACCAATTTATTTTAAATATCGATTTCAATTAAAATTGAAAGAACTTTTTAAGATTATCATCCTTTTAGAACAATTTTTTTTTACTTTAAATTTCATATTTTTTTCCATTTTTTTATCGTTATTGTGAAGTTGAATTTAGTATAAATCTTAAACATGATCCAACCAAGTAAATTAGTAAATCCAACTGACAACCCAGGCACTTCAACCTCGTCCCAATACCACTAGTAGTTTCGATTTCGAGACTTTAAAAAATATTATCACAGAAATGAGTAGAGGTGCTAATGGTGAAAATAACCTCGGTAATATTAACGACGTAGACCAATCTTATAATGTTAGTCAAGATAAAAACTTGACTGGTATGGACAAAATACCGGACGTGGTAAAAAGTTTGAGGGAATTTTCAGGGCAGGCTGGGGAATATGGCTCCTGGAAAAAGAGTGTAGAAAGGATATTGAACATCTATGACTCCTTAAAGGGAACCACAAAGTACTATGGTATCCTGAGCGTCATTAGGAATAAGATTACCGGTCACGCCGATATGGCCCTTGAATCCTACAATACACCATTGAATTGGCCAAAAATTTCTAAGTGTTTAAATCTGCATTACGCAGACAAGAGGGATCTTGGTACGCTAGAATATCAAATGACCACCTTGATTCAAAGAAATTCTTCTATTCCGGAATTCTATCAGTTAGTTTACCAACATCTTTCTCTGATTCTTAACAAACTCTCATCAATGGATGATATGACGCAAGAATCACTAAATTTAATGACCAGAGCTTACAGAGACAAGGCCTTAGACACCTTTATTCGGGGACTCAAAGGAGACCTCCCAAGACTTCTAAGCGTTAAAGAACCATCAGATTTACCTGAAGCTCTACATCTCTGCTTAAAGCTTCAAAATATGGACTATCGCATCCACCACAGCCATTGTTCACAAAATAATCGATCTTTTGAACCAGTTCCCTCTATACCACCAAGGAAAAATAACTTTAATCCGACACCAATGCCAAGATTAAACTTCTTCCCGCAACTGGTCAATAATCCACAGCAATTACGAAATCCAAATTTGTTTAGGCCAAACCATTTCCAACAGCAATTTAGACCAAATTACTCATCCCAACAGCAATTCAGACCAAATCAATTTCAACCAAGACCGAATCACTTTCAACCCCAAACCAGACAATATCCAAATAATAATAAAATTTTAATAAACCAGAGCCTATGGAAGTCGATACTTCGCTACGCACGCGCATGGTTAATTATCAAAATAGACCACAAATGCAAAACTTTGACAACAAAAGATTGTCGTCAAATCAGGTTTATCAATCTAACAAATTCCAACGAGTTTTCCATACCGAACAATCTTTAGAAAATTATGATGCTGAAGCACTCGAGCATTACGACCATGAAGTCAATAACGCTTTAGAAAATACCAATGAACCCGTGACCGATCACGATTGTCCCCAAGAGAGCCACATCGAGGAGGACATAGAATCCGACGACATTCATTTTTTAATTTAAAACGCTCTTCCCTTCCTTACCTAGAACATGTAGCGAAGAGCGGGAGAACTTTAAAAATTTTAGTAGATACAGGTTCAAATAAAAATTATATAAAAAAAAATATATTAGAAACCCAATATTAAACGAAAAACCCTTTCATGCTAATTCAATTGGAGGGAATACGAGCGTAACTCACCACGCTTTTATAAATTTACCAGACCTTCAAGCCGAGAAAATTAAATTTTTTATTTTACCAAACCTAACTTCCTTTGACGGAATCCTCGGCAACGACACACTAAAAATACTAGGAGCAGTGATTCACACCGATGAAAATTATATGACAATCCAATCAAATATAAAAATTCCACTAAAACAACATATTTCAGATTCAGTTAATTCTTTGGATATCAGAGATTCTCATATGAGTGTTGAACAAAAACAAAGACTAAACAACGCCATCCAAACATGCCCAACTCTTTTCTCAGACCCTGACAAAAAATTAACCTTCACGTCCACGGTCAAAGGTGAAATTAGAACAAGTAATACAGATCCAGTTTATTCTAAGTCATATACTTATGACTAAAGACGGAATAATTAGACCATCGAGATCTCCATACAACTCACCCGTTTGGATAGTACCGAAAAAAACGGACGCATCGGGCGAAAAAAAATATAGAATGGTGATTGACTACCGCAAACTCAATACCATAACCATACCTGAAAGATATCCAATACCAGAAATTAACGAGGTATTAGCAAATTTAGGGGAGAATAAATGGTTTTCAATTATCGACCTCAAAAGTGGTTTCCACCAAATCCCATTAAAGGGGTCCGATATTGAAAAGACTGCATTTTCCATAAACAATGGAAAATACGAGTTCACTCGTCTACCATTTGGACTGAAAAACGCCCCTTCCGTTTTCCAAAGAACCCTAGATGACATTTTAAGGTTACATATTGGAAAAAGGTGCTATGCTTATATCGACGATATAATTATTTTTGGGAAAAACCAAGACGAACACTTCCGAAACCTGGAAATGGTATTCAAAATTTTAGAGAACGCAAACATGAAAATCCAACTGGATAAATGTGAATTTTTTCGAACGGAAGTAGAATTTTTAGGATTTATTGTTTCAAGGAAAGGGATTAAGGCCAACCCAAGAAAAGTCGAAGCCATCTCTGACTTTGCCCCACCTAAGACTTTAAGAGATCTTCGATCATTCCTCGGAATGTCAGGATACTACCGCAGATTTATTTGTGATTACGCTAAATTAGCTAAACCCCTGACATCCCTTTTAAGAGGGGAGGATGGACGAGTGTCCAAAACAGCTTCAAAAAATAAAACCATTCAATTGGACGAAGAAGCAAGAGAATCATTTAACAAACTAAAAAACTTTCTTATCTCTAAAGAAGTCATATGGTCTTACCCGAATTTCGAAAACGAATTCGAATTAACCACTGATGCATCTGACTACGCCATAGGCGCCGTCTTATCCCAGAAAAATAGACCTATCACATTTCTTTCTAGAACCTTAAGCAAAACTGAAGAAGCCTATGCGACAAATGAAAAAGAAATGTTAGCCATCATTTGGGCTCTGAACAGCCTCAGAAATTTCCTATACGGATCTAGGAAAGTTATAATTTTCACTGATCACCAGCCACTTACGTTTGCCCTATGCAATAAAAAGAAATAGTAAAATGAAACGCTGGAAATCAATACTCGGAGAATATAATTATGAGTTGAAGTACAAGCCAGGCAAAGCAAATGTTGTAGCTGACTCTTTGTCAAGACCTCCTCAATTATCTCTAGTAAACTCAAGGACAGTAACACAACATAGCGATGATAGTTCGGCACAAAATTTGATTCTTTCTGTAGAATCTCCAGTTAATGTCACAAATCAGTGAGGTAGAAAACTACGAACTGCAAAATCCTTTTCATAATGTCACCAGACACATTTTTACTAAACAACAATATTCAAAATCCGACATAATCAACATTTTCAAAAAATATCTCAATCCACACATCCTAAACGGACTTTACACGACAGAGCCCTTAATGGGACAAATTCAGCAAATTTACCCCCTTCATTTTAATAGCTATCAAATTCGATTCACTCAAACAATAGTAAAATATATTCAAAATGAGAACGAACAGGACGAAATTATTTTAACTTGTCACAAAAGAGCACATCGAAACGCACAAGAAAATCGACTTCAGCTTTCGGAAAGATATTACTTCCCGAAGATGACTAAAAAAATTATCCGTTTAGTTAAACAGTGCACCGTGTGCAAAGAAAATAAATATGACAGACATCCAAATAACCAAGTCCTTAACCCGACTCCTATCCCATCGTATCCTGGTCATACGGTACATATCGATATCTATTCCACACAAGGTCACTTAGTTTTAACCTTAATTGACAAATTTACGAAACTTGCTAGAGCTAGTAGTATTAATTCAAGATCAATAGAAGATATACGACGACCATTGCGAGATTTATTATTTTTCTATGCCATTCCACAATTTGTGGTGATCGACAACGAAAAATCTTTAAATTCCGCATCAATAAGGTCCATGATGGAAGATGAGTTAAAAATAACCATTTATAGAACACCTCCATACAAGAGCAAAGTTAACGGTCAGATAGAGCGTTTCCATTCCACCCTATCTGAAATTATGCGATGTCTCCAATCGGACGGGATATCACGCAATTTTGAAGAACTGTTAGAAAGAGCCGTTAACGAATATAATTTCACCATTCACTTGACGACAGGCAAAAAACCGATTGAATTATTTTTTGGAAGAATTCCACACATCAACCCAGACGAATTTGAAAAGACACGTCTTAGTAATATCGAAAAATTAGTAGAAAAACAAAACAAGGACCTTAAATTTCATAATAAAACTAAGAAACCTATAAAAACGTATCAACCAGGACAGATTATTTTTGTCAAACATAACAAACGATTAGGATCTAAACTAACAATCCGTTACAAAAAAGAAATAGTCAAAGAGGACAAGAATTCCGTCGTCATTACTGAATCGGGAAAAACTGTCCATAAAACCAACATCAGAAACTAAAATTCAAACCCTTTCTTTTTCATTTCAGATGTGCGTTTCGCTCTGTTTTGGGCGAAGCTCAAATCCTTGACTACTCCCATTCTCAAATCATTGCAATCAATTTGGGAAAGGCCAAAATTTAAGAAGGAAACTTTAAATTAATTCATGTCGTTGATCTTCAGAACTATCAAAATCTTACGGACGAGATGAAATCGATCCTCGATAACGAAATAATCAGAAAACATCCTTTATTTCCATACCTCACACATGAACTTGATCAAGTCAATAGCCTGTTAAAAAACCTAAAACCACATAGGGCTAAAAGATCTTTCAATTTTATTGGTACCGCTTGGAAATGGATCGCGGGGAGCCCTGATCACGAGGATTTTGAAATAATTAAAGATAAAACAAATAATGTATTAAAAAATAACAATAAGCAAGTAATAATCAATCAACTCCACAATGACAGAATTAATAATCTTACCGATGTAACTAATAAAATTTTACAAACTATAAGAAAAGATGATAATTTTAATGACAGAATTGCCTTAAGCATCCAGTATAAATTAAAACTGATTAAAGAAGAATTAATTAACATTAGATATGCCATACATTGGGCTAAATCAGGAATCATAAATTCAATGATATTAACAAAATCAGAAGTTAGACTTGCAACGGATATTTTAGATAATGAAAAATTGCCTTATTCAACACCCGAAGAGGCGTTGGATTTCGCAGAAGTAAAAATTATAACAAGCAAATTTTGTCTATTTTATATTGTTTACATACCATTGACTACAAATGAAATTTTTGCGAAACTATTGTTAAAACCAATTAAAAGATATCACATAATTAATTCAATCTTATATAATGAAATCTTAAGAAATAATGAGAATATGTTTGGAATTGTAAAAAATTGTAAAAGTTTTAATTCTCTTACAATTTATAATGAAATTAATTTAGTCGATATAAAAAACTCTACCTGTATTTCAAATCGGTTAAAAAGCCTTAACTCCACATGCAATATAGTCAACAATCAACACGTACCGACAGTAGACGAAATCTCTCGAGGGGTCCTGTTATTGAATCAATTTTACGGGAACATCAACATTGAACATGTTCCTCATAAGCTTAACGGAACATTCTTAATCAAGTTCCACAACGCAACTGTATCAATCGAAGGGAAGTCCTACAAGTCAAAGGAACAAACATCGTTGCAAATCCTACCTGCCATACTTCAACCGACGACCTACGAAAAGCAATATCGCGAGGTAACATCATTAGAAATGATGAAGGAACTCCAAATTAACAACGCCAACAGATCGACCTATTACACACAGATAAAACCATTCACCAGGTCATCAGCTACAGTTTGATCTCTATAATTTCTATCACACTTTTGATCCTGTTAGTAAAAAATATTTTCGCTGGCAACAGAAAGGAGGATAAAACAATTCCTAAAGGGAAAGCAGAAGAATCGTTCGAACTCAAGGATGCTTACGTCACCACAACACCACAAAGAGCTAGACGTCCTTCCATCTCAGAAACAGCTGGTTCCTTAGACCAAATATCGCCAGAGAAACCAAGGCGAAAATTTTACGAATTATAATCGAATGAGGACATTCAAAATTAAGAAGGGAAGAGTTAAATATAACGGCATAAAAACTCGCCAACATAAAATTTAACATTCCTGAAACCTCATATTTCGTACGAGAACTGTAGAACTAAATCGCTCCCACGGAATATGCTGACGATGCGTTTGGCTATTAACGCGCGAGTTATAGTTCGTGGTTATTGATGAAGGAATAATTATGTTTTCTTCAGATAATATAATTAAAACACAAACACTTTTCTTACAAACACTATTTATTAAAACACAATATATATATAATTAATTAAGACAAGAAAAAAAACTGATTTTAAGTTTTCGTGACGAGGACTGATTTAGAACTGCACTATATAATAAAAATACATATTCTCCAAGGCGTCGCTTGGTATATTAAATGCTTAATAATCTATTTTAAAGTTTGTGAGAACATTCCAAAGGGAACTTAAGATAAAGTATTTTAAGCTGACAAATCGAAAAACAATTATTCATATTACGAAGTATTTAAAAAGTATTTATGCATAAAATTAATATGATATCTTGAATATTAATTTTATAAAACTAAGATACATTGTATTCCAAGAAAAATATTAAAATATATTTTGTTTGGACGTAACTCCTCTCTCCTTAAGAGGAAAACTTTCAAAGTTTTTCGTGATAACAGTTACAGTACGAAATTTACAATATAAATATATTGACAAAACAACAATTATAATGACAATGATACAAATAATACTAATTATTGAAATTGTAAATGTATGATTACCTTTTTCAAATTTAAGTTCAACAATTTCTTTTGTATTATTGATTTGCTTTAACAATATTTCATCAAAGGTAATTTTTTCATATGAAAAATTAAAACTTATAACACTATTTGGAATAACAAAACTGTGCTTAAACTCTTTAAATTTATTAGAATATACATTATTGTTAAGTTTTATACTACAATTATTAAACAATATCAGATAATTTCCATTTAAATTAATTATCCTGGTGTCACAAGAACTACTTAGAGTTACATTATCTTGTTTTTTTTACAATATTATTCCCTGATCTATCTCTACAATTTCAGAAAAATTATTATAGATTGTCGGACAATTTTTCTTTATCAAACAATTATTACAAATTTTCAAATTTTTTATGTCTTTACTTTTTTCATAATTATATATTGAATTTTGGTCAACAATAATTTCGAAAGGCTCAAAGTTTAATTCTTTTTTATTTTTATTTGAAACTGGTATTAATAAACTTCTTTGAATTGTGATTATTTCATTTGGAATTAAAATTACAAAAATAATATTACTCTTATCATCTTTCATTGTTCCTAATTTTATATTTGCTAATTTACTTATGTCTATATTATATTCGTTTATTTCATCATCGGTTAAAATATTACTATGAACTATTCCTAATCTAGAAGAAGCAATATTTTCTTGAATATTATCTACGTTATTCCGTAAAATTTGCAATTTTAATAAGTAATCTGTATATAAAATGTATAAAAATAATAATTTATTTTTTTATATTTATTTCATCAAGTTTTTCAACAATTTTAACTCTATCATTTTAAATACTTTGTTTTAACATTACAAAAGTTTCGTTAAATTTTGTATTTATTTTTACCTGTTGATTTAAATTATTGATTATATTATTAGAATTTTTATCAATTACATTTAAATGATTTTCAATATCTTGTCTATCAAAATCATCCATACTTCCATACAACCATTTGTTTACTGTTCCGATAACATTAAATAGTCCCCTTCTATTTCGATGGGGCAATAACGTTTTTAATTTGTTCCTAATATGTTTAATTTCCAGATTCAAAATTCTAGCTTGTTCGTCCTTTAGCATTAAATTAACATTTTCTTCCAAAATATTAATAGTGCTTTCTATTTCCGATGTATTAATGATGTGTAATATAGTACTATAGTTCAAAACTATATTTACATCGTCTAATTTTATCTCCGTATAACCAAAACTATTCTCAATAGGTTCAATTATTAGTTTAGAGTATACAGTTGACAACATCGTTGCAAGGATTATTAGCAATTTCATTAACGTCCAATTTACCTGCAAATTTCGATTTTCTTTTAATATTGCTTGTGTGAATATTTTTTAGATTATGTTTTAAATATTTAGGTTCCTGTTTATGTTTTAAACTTTTATAATTTTTAATATATCCCTCATTTCTAATTTCTGTATAATCTTCCCTTGCTGCATTCCTTTTATTTATGTAGCGTTCTTTTTCTTCAACCATATTTGTATATATTTTTGTTTTGTTACATTTTCCTTCTTGTACATTTATTGGTTTTTCTCTAATAACAGAATGATAACTATTATTATACCATTCTAAAGCTTTTGACATTTTCTCTTTTATACTCAGATTACCATTTTCAATCCCTAATACTCTTATCTTTTCACTAAGTATATTGTGTAACCGTTCTATATCTGCGTTACCTGTGTGGTTGTTTGGCTGAACTAAATGCAATTCAATATTTTCGTTTCTCAAATAATCCCTAATATTTATACTTCTGAATTCATTGTCGGTTGTTAATTTTATAAAGTGTCCCCTTTGTGATTTAAATTCCCTTAATTTTTCTATTATGGTTTGATTGTTTCTATCTTCTAAGTAAAAGGCAGTGGCAAATTTTGAAAATTTATCTATAAAAGTTAAAAAATTTCCTTTTGAATTAGTATAAACATCCATATGTATATGTTCTTTAATATCTTTTGGTGTTTCCGTTAATTCAAATTTGGCTTTGATTGGATTTCTTGAATATTTAACCCTATTGCAAACATCACAATTATTAATATATTTTTGAATCAGAATTTTTAAATTTGGTGTGTATATTACTTTCTTTAAACCTTCATAATTTTCATTAATTCCCGTATGCCCTGTTTCGTTTTTGTGATATCTATGTATTTGCTTAAAAGCTTCCTCTTCTGATTCTACATCCTTAGCATAATAAGTACATCTAACAAACTTTAAATTCGGAGAACCTGCATACAAAGTTATTAATTCTTTTTGAACTACATTATATAAGTGATCGTTTAATTCTGTAAAAATTGCTACCCTACCGTTCATTATATACTTCTTTAAAATTTTCTGTTATCTATTTTTAATATCGTCAGTATTTAAAAATATCCTTCTATTATTAAAAATATATTCTATTTCTTTATTCTTATTATCTGTTAAAATAATTTGGAGCTTAAACCTGTTGACTACTGTATCCAATATTGAAAAATGATCGCCCAAATCCTCAACTTGTGAATGCATTGTATCACTAACAGATCTAACATTATTTTGAATGGAAAGCGAATTTTCTTCAGAATCTTCGTTCCCGTTTTCAATTGCACTATTAAAATGAATCTCATGTTGGTCAGTATCTATTCTACTTAAAAAATCGGCTACTCTATTTTCCTTGCCCTTTATATATTCTATATTCATATTATATTCTCCTAATTTTAGTATCCACCTGTTTAATCTTGGGTTTACATCCCTACCTTGGGTTTTTGTATGCAACCATTTTAATGGTTGATGATCTGTTAACAGATCAAACTTTTTCCAATATAAATACAGCCTGAAATAATTAGTGGCCCAGAAAATTGCTAAAAGCTCCCTTTCAACCACTACATAATTTCTTTCGTGATCATTCAGGGTCCTACTTGCATAACATATGGGGTGTGAGTTTTGTTGAAGTTTTGCCCCAATAGCAAAAGCACTAGCATCAGTAATTAATTCGAATGGCCTGTTTAAATCAGGGTACTTAAGTACCGGATCTTCAGTAATCATTCTTTTTAATTTTTCAAAAGCATTAATATAGTTTGTATCCTTTATATTAATTTTAGAATTTTTTCTTAAGAAAATTCGTTAAAGGTTGTGCCACTTTTGCGTAATCTTTGATGAAATTACGATAGTATCCTGTAATACCCAGGAATGATTTGATTTGTTTTTGGGTAGTTGGCAACCCCAATTTTAAAATATCATCAACCTTTTTCGGATTTGGTTTGACACCGTTTGGTGTTAATATGTGCCCCAGATATTCCGTTTCTTTTGCAAAAAATTTGCACTTGTCTATTTGTATCTTAAGATTATGTTCATTGAGTTTATCTAAAATCTTCTTTATACTACAAACATGTTCTTCTAGAGAAGTGGAAAATATTAAAATGTCGTCGACGTATACAACGCAAATTATGTTGAGGTACTCTCTGAGAACATTGTTCATCAAACGTTGAAATGTTGCCGGGGAGTTTTTCAACCCGAATGGCATTCTGACGAATTCATAATGTCCCCGAGGTGTTGAGAACGCAGTTTTTAAACGATCCTCCTCCTTAACCATAATTTGGCGAAACCCCTTTGCCAAATCTAAAGTGGTGAAGTATTGAGATCTTCCTAATTTATCCAATATATTTTCTATATTGGGAATAGGAAATTTATCATCAATTGTAACTTCATTAAGTTTTCTGTAGTCTACGACTAAACGCCACTTTCTTTTTCCCGAATTATCTAGTTTTTTGGGTACTACCCACAACGGACTATTGTAAGGTGAGTTGCTTTCCTTGACTATTCCCTGCTTAAGCATATCGTCAATTTGCGAAAGAACTTCTTTTTCGTGAACTTGTGGATATCTATATAATTTTGAATATATGGGTCTATTCGAAGTTGTAAGTATTTGATGTTCCGTATGGTTTGTAGCACTAAGATTATCACCCTCCCTATTAATAAGATTATTATATTTTCCTAATATATTTTTTAAATAAAAGATTTTTTCTGTATTTAAATTTTTGTATAAAGATTCTTCAATTTCTGTATTTATTTTACACTGTTCTAATTGATAAACACCATCATAATTAAATGGACATTTGTTAATAAATGGTATTTCATTTCCGTTAATTTTAATCGTTTCCCTCTCTAAATTTATAATAGCTCCTAAAGGTTTCAGCAAATTTTGTCCAATAATTCCATCAAATTCCTTATTATAAAATTTTGTAATTTTCCATGCCATTAAATTTTGTTCATTAAATTCTACAGGTAATTCAGTTATAATTTCACTTCTTACTATAGATTGAGAATTAGGAGAATTAAAATATAAAGGTTTTTCTAATATATGTCTATGATACTGCGATAATAAATTTTCATTTAATAAACTAGTAGAAGATCCTGTATCTACTAAACATTTTATTTTATTATTGCCTATAGTACATTCTATTATCGGTATGTAACTTGGTGAGGCGGTAAAAGAAAATTTGTTTCATGCTGCAAATGATCAACATCCATAGGTTCTGGATTAGGTTGAGCATTATTTTTATTTTGATAATAATTTCTACGCTGAAATGAACTAATATTATTCTGATTGTAATTCGGATTTCTCGAGAAATTGTTACTAAGAGTTCTAGAATTATTTGAATTATAATTGTTACTAAAAGTTCTAGCATTATTTGAATTTTGCCCCTGGAAATTGTTTGTATTTCCGTTGTTTTGCGAATAATTTCTATATTGACCCGAATTATGGTTGTAATTTTGGTATGAACGATTGTAATTAGGATTATGATTATTATGAAAGTTTTTATTATTATTTTCATTTCTTGTATATACATTTCGGTTTGAATTATTATTATTTGACTTAACCGTGTTTCTACTATTGTTTTCGAACTTTGACCTATTATCTGTCAATAAATTTTCCGATTCAAAAAGATTAAATGCTTCTCTTATATTAGAAATATTTCTACCTATCAGAATAGAAGCTAAATGCGGATTCAAATTATTTTTAAAAGTTCTAAAAATTATTTTTTCATTATTTATCAGGTTTAAATTCATCTGGTGAATCCTGGTCTAACTCATATTTAATATTTAATTTATTTAATATAGTACGTAAATTATAATAATAATTTCTTACATTGAAGTTTTTTAAGTTGAACGCTTCATGATACATCCGATGATAAGTTTCCCTGGGACTAAATACTGTAATTAATTCCCGCTTCACTTCGTTCCATGTGGGGTTGAGTCCTAAACCTCGAACAACTTCAGCAGCTCGTCCTTGAATTTTGGTGTTGATTATTTTTTTTCCCAAATAATTTTTCAAAGGTTGTATAGAAGTGAGGGTAATTATTGCCTCAACTTCCTTTAAAAAATTATACAACAAAAAACTATCGTCGCCTCGAAATTCTTTAAGGTTATTAATTTCCCTTATTAACTCGGTTTGTCCCAAAATTAACGCCATTTTTTTTTTTTTTTTTATTAAACTTTTTCACTGCACTTTAATAAGAATTATTTAACTTTGTCTTTATAATTTTATAATTAGTGTTTTATTGTAAATGGTTTTTTTATGTGTGTGTTGTTGTTGTTAATGTTGTTCTGTGTTCAATTTACGTTCACGTAAAAAGAATTCACTTTTTTTTGTAAAAAAAAACAAAACAATTCCTATTACTTAAGAAAGGAATCCTACCGACTGCGCCAGTTATAGTTCGTGGTTATTGATGAAGGAATAATTATGTTTTCTTCAGATAATATAATTAAAACACAAACACTTTTCTTACAAACACTATTTATTAAAACACAATATATATATAATTAATTAAGACAAGAACAAAAACTGATTTTAAGTTTTCGTGACGAGGACTGATTTAGAACTGCACTATATAATAAAAATACATATTCTCCAAGGCGTCGCTTGGTATATTAAATGCTTAATAATCTATTTTAAAGTTTGTGAGAACATTCCAAAGGGAACTTAAGATAAAGTATTTTAAGCTGACAAATCGAAAAACAATTATTCATATTACGAAGTATTTAAAAAGTATTTATGCATAAAATTAATATGATATCTTGAATATTAATTTTATAAAACTAAGATACATTGTATTCCAAGAAAAATATTAAAATATATTTTGTTTGGACGTAACTCGCGAGGCACAGGTAGAGCTTCCACACATAATTGTAATGATATTAATAGTTAGTCTAATTTTATCTTTCAATAAAATACATTCTTTGTTCTGAACTTAACAGAAACTTCAAATTGTTTTTTTTATTACAACATTTTTTGAAGTGAATTATTAACTTACACATTCCACTTTAATGTTTCAAATAATTTTTTCTCCTAAAGTACGAGTAAATATTTTTTTATTAATGACCATAATTTCTAGAAACAAAGAACATTTAGTGCCGTATTGAACGTTTGGTTAAATATTTTTTTTGTGACTTGTCACAACCAGTTTTTTTTATATAATTGTTATATTATATTGGAAAATTTTTTATAAACAGTTTTTTTGTAATAAACATTTTTTTGAATGTCGAAATTCGACCACACATTTCTTCAGCGATTGTTAATAATGAATTAAAAATAATTTTTTATTTTTTTATTTTGTTTATTAATTTGACTTTTTTTTCTGTAATTCAAATGTGATTAGTCATTTATTGTAGCACATTTAACATGAAATAGATTGTTAATTTTTTTTTCCCGTAAATATTTTTAAATTTTTCTTGTTCTTCCCAATCTTTGCCAATCATATTCCGTGATCTGCCTTGCGCAATGATTCTTCCATCAGCGAACAGATTTATTATGTCCACGCATTTAGCGTGTTCACCAAACTTGGCAGCGTATACAGCTGTAATATATTATAAATGTTTTATATTATTTTTTCTAAGAGTTTATATTTTTTGAAAAAATTACCAATGAATTCGCGTAAATTCGCACCCTTTCCTTTAAAGGTGTACAATACGCTGTGTATCTTTTGGTCACTTTCATGCTGTTCGCCCTCTGCTCGAACTGGGTAATTGTTAGCGTATGATTCTTCAATTTCATAAGTTGACACCTTTACTTGAAGTTCATTTACTGTTTTGCGTAAATTTTCTCGCTCAGTTTTCAATGAGCTGACAATTCAATAAAACGTTCTCGCAATAAGTTTTCCTCCCGACGCAATGAATCAAACATTTCCCCATACTCAGCCATTATGACTTTGAATCGCTATTTGGTTTGAAATATTATAAGCTTGAACGTATTTTCGAACTAAGCTTATAATTACTTTAAACTTTAATTTAATTCAACAGTGATCATGAATGTAATTAATTCAATTGTTTGTCATAACATTTAAAATTTCTGTGTAAGCGATATTTTTTGTAAATAATCTTTCATCATTAGCCAAAAGACCTTGACCACCCCCATCAGATATATAGAATTTGAGTCCGTCAAAAGATCTAACTCTACTCGCGGCAACATATAGTTGCCCATGCGTAAAAACAGGTCTCCTCAACAATATACCTACTCTCTGAAAAAGATAAATAACGATTCAATACATCGTTATTTATCAAAGTACAATCATCGTTAGTAGGTGCTAACACAACGGATTCCAACATCCGGTTAGACAAAATAGTTTCATTTGTGTCACCGAAAATGTCATTTAATATATTTGCTTCATTACCCACTAAAAATTGTGGTATTTCTATAACATCTTCACCGTACAGTGGGTATGTATTGAGCTCACCATTGCCGAATTTTTTTCAAAAATTCAACAAAATCAATTTCTTCTGGGAGAGCTCTCATATTTTGTATCAAAGTCACATGATGAAAAGAATTAAATTCTGTCCAACTTGTAGCACAATTTTCAATTAATATTGCACGTGATCCATGGGGTACCTCTGTCATTTTTATTGGTAACTTAAAGGCGTTATGATGTGTTCTTCCACCATTTAACAATGTTGCAGCAATTCCACTAAATGCAGTGGCAATGCATGTAAGATTTAATGAATGTATCTTATGAATGATAGCTGTTTGGGTAAATGTTTTGCCGCACCCTGCATGGGCTGTCAAACAAAAAATATTTGAACCTGTATCGTGGTATTGTACTTCACGAATAACTCTATCAATAACATTGCGCTGTTCATCATTTGCTCTTTAATATATTTCATTGAATAAAAACTCTTCCTTCTGTACATCGAAATGATCATCAACGTTATCATGTTCTATCATTGCTCTAGGTACTGGCAGCCCAATTGATGAACATGTTACATTATGAGTAATTAAAATTTCTTCAATTTCAAGGAGTGCTCGATTAATGAATTGTCTTCATTAAGACCATCTCTAACAAAATCTTCACATAGACTTTCTTTAAATTTATTCCAAAGCGCTAATGCGTTTGCAGGAATATTCAAAGCACAAATGATCGCAAATAAAATTCGCATCTGTTTTGGCATATTAAATCCCTTTGCTTCGTTGAGACATAATCTCCATTCATTATCATTCGATACTATGCCACGCGCATGACATGCTTCTATAAATGTGTTATATACAATGCCATTATATTTTCGAACATCTTCATATGATTTTGGTCCTTCAACATGCAACAAAAGCAATCTCAAATGAAATAGTTCTATTTCTTTCGGAGAAACCATATACATTCTGGTTATTATTTTATCTCCTCCTCGCACTCTTCTCACCCATTTTTTGGTGGAGTCTTTCCAAATATAATGCATTGGAATCTCCGTATACTTATATTGATTAGCTAATAAATCACTTTCATTTAATCTAAAAAATGCCAATAATTTCCTTATTTTTTCATTTTGAACTGCTTGTTGTTCTTGTCCCGCGCGAAATATAATATTTTGTCTTTTTGGTAAATGAATGTCAAGTCGAATTATTGTGTGTGATTGAAAATGCATTGGGAATTCATAAATGCGCCACATTGCTTCTGTGGATCCAACAAAACGACCATTCAAAAAATAACTCACTTCGTCTATGTCTAATTGTTCATTTCCAACATTAACTGTATTCTTAGTGCGAATTCTAACAGTGGCACTGTCGTACCCCTTATACACATACTTGTATATGTATTTAATACTTTTTACTGAAGTACAAATCTCAACATTTTAATGGCAATTAAATTTGGCGAGCAGAAATGGATTATAAGGAACGACAAAACGATTGTCAAGAGATTTTCCTCTGACATCAACAGAAACTCCATTATTGCGTCGCCTATACAACGGATAGCCATTAACTAATTCTTTTGTATTTTCTACAAAAAATTTTGGGAAATTTTTTGAACACTTCCCTTCCCTCATACAAACGGAATTTGGTTTCAAAATTCCACACGAAAAGAAATATTTTCTAACATATTCATGCATTTTTGGATTCTCGTTAATATGTGGAATTTCTGCACAAACTGCTTTGTCTATGTCCACTGTCCCCACAATTTTATCATGTTCGCACAAACTAACTAAAATATGCGCGTGAGGTAATCCCCGCTTTTGAAACTCTATCGTATAAATTATAACCTCTACTCTACCAAAAATATCTTCATGTGTAATAGCAAAAATTATTTCTTTTAATTTTGACTTGAACACTTTAATAACTATTTCTGGTCTAAAATTTGATTTTTTTATATTGACTATTAAATCAATATTTTTTACAATTTCTGGCCAATTAGGATTACAAGTCATTGTAATAAAAAGAGATGGCTTACCAAATTTCTGAATAATAGACATTGCATCCAGATAATTTTGGTACATATTTCTGGGTGATCCAGTAAAAGAAGATGGAAATATAATTTTGCGACCAATACTAACTCCACCAGCTATATGTGTTTGTAAATAATCCGTAATATTATGGTAAACATCATACCGCAAATTGTTTTGATTTTGTCTTATGTAATTTAATCGAGTACCCTCAATTCGAACATACATGTCAACGATCCATTGCAAAAACAATTTTTGTGATTTGTATAATAAATTCATTCCGTATTGCTAATCTATAACATGCATATTGTAACATGGTTACTCTAGTTCTTGGTTGTGCTGCATTAGATGTGCTTTCTCTATTATGAACAATATTTACATGCCACCCTGTGTCACCAAACGGAAACAACAATGGATAGGCTAATGGGTCTAATGCCAAATCCAAAACAGATACATTTTGAATGTATTTATCAAAGTACAATCATCGTTAGTAGGTGCTAACACAACGGATTCCAACATCCGGTTAGACAAAATAGTTTCATTTGTGTCACCGAAAATGTCATTTAATATATTTGCTTCATTACCCACTAAAAATTGTGGTATTTCTATAACATCTTCACCGTACAGTGGGTATGTATTGAGCTCACCATTGCCGAATTTTTTTCAAAAATTCAACAAAATCAATTTCTTCTGGGAGAGCTCTCATATTTTGTATCAAAGTCACATGATGAAAAGAATTAAATTCTGTCCAACTTGTAGCACAATTTTCAATTAATATTGCACGTGATCCATGGGGTACCTCTGTCATTTTTATTGGTAACTTAAAGGCGTTATGATGTGTTCTTCCACCATTTAACAATGTTGCAGCAATTCCACTAAATGCAGTGGCAATGCATGTAAGATTTAATGAATGTATCTTATGAATGATAGCTGTTTGGGTAAATGTTTTGCCGCACCCTGCATGGGCTGTCAAACAAAAAATATTTGAACCTGTATCGTGGTATTGTACTTCACGAATAACTCTATCAATAACATTGCGCTGTTCATCATTTGCTCTTTAATATATTTCATTGAATAAAAACTCTTCCTTCTGTACATCGAAATGATCATCAACGTTATCATGTTCTATCATTGCTCTAGGTACTGGCAGCCCAATTGATGAACATGTTACATTATGAGTAATTAAAATTTCTTCAATTTCAAGGAGTGCTCGATTAATGAATTGTCTTCATTAAGACCATCTCTAACAAAATCTTCACATAGACTTTCTTTAAATTTATTCCAAAGCGCTAATGCGTTTGCAGGAATATTCAAAGCACAAATGATCGCAAATAAAATTCGCATCTGTTTTGGCATATTAAATCCCTTTGCTTCGTTGAGACATAATCTCCATTCATTATCATTCGATACTATGCCACGCGCATGACATGCTTCTATAAATGTGTTATATACAATGCCATTATATTTTCGAACATCTTCATATGATTTTGGTCCTTCAACATGCAACAAAAGCAATCTCAAATGAAATAGTTCTATTTCTTTCGGAGAAACCATATACATTCTGGTTATTATTTTATCTCCTCCTCGCACTCTTCTCACCCATTTTTTGGTGGAGTCTTTCCAAATATAATGCATTGGAATCTCCGTATACTTATATTGATTAGCTAATAAATCACTTTCATTTAATCTAAAAAATGCCAATAATTTCCTTATTTTTTCATTTTGAACTGCTTGTTGTTCTTGTCCCGCGCGAAATATAATATTTTGTCTTTTTGGTAAATGAATGTCAAGTCGAATTATTGTGTGTGATTGAAAATGCATTGGGAATTCATAAATGCGCCACATTGCTTCTGTGGATCCAACAAAACGACCATTCAAAAAATAACTCACTTCGTCTATGTCTAATTGTTCATTTCCAACATTAACTGTATTCTTAGTGCGAATTCTAACAGTGGCACTGTCGTACCCCTTATACACATACTTGTATATGTATTTAATACTTTTTACTGAAGTACAAATCTCAACATTTTAATGGCAATTAAATTTGGCGAGCAGAAATGGATTATAAGGAACGACAAAACGATTGTCAAGAGATTTTCCTCTGACATCAACAGAAACTCCATTATTGCGTCGCCTATACAACGGATAGCCATTAACTAATTCTTTTGTATTTTCTACAAAAAATTTTGGGAAATTTTTTGAACACTTCCCTTCCCTCATACAAACGGAATTTGGTTTCAAAATTCCACACGAAAAGAAATATTTTCTAACATATTCATGCATTTTTGGATTCTCGTTAATATGTGGAATTTCTGCACAAACTGCTTTGTCTATGTCCACTGTCCCCACAATTTTATCATGTTCGCACAAACTAACTAAAATATGCGCGTGAGGTAATCCCCGCTTTTGAAACTCTATCGTATAAATTATAACCTCTACTCTACCAAAAATATCTTCATGTGTAATAGCAAAAATTATTTCTTTTAATTTTGACTTGAACACTTTAATAACTATTTCTGGTCTAAAATTTGATTTTTTTATATTGACTATTAAATCAATATTTTTTACAATTTCTGGCCAATTAGGATTACAAGTCATTGTAATAAAAAGAGATGGCTTACCAAATTTCTGAATAATAGACATTGCATCCAGATAATTTTGGTACATATTTCTGGGTGATCCAGTAAAAGAAGATGGAAATATAATTTTGCGACCAATACTAACTCCACCAGCTATATGTGTTTGTAAATAATCCGTAATATTATGGTAAACATCATACCGCAAATTGTTTTGATTTTGTCTTATGTAATTTAATCGAGTACCCTCAATTCGAACATACATGTCAACGATCCATTGCAAAAACAATTTTTGTGATTTGTATAATAAATTCATTCCGTATTGCTAATCTATAACATGCATATTGTAACATGGTTACTCTAGTTCTTGGTTGTGCTGCATTAGATGTGCTTTCTCTATTATGAACAATATTTACATGCCACCCTGTGTCACCAAACGGAAACAACAATGGATAGGCTAATGGGTCTAATGCCAAATCCAAAACAGATACATTTTGAATAATACCATTTGTTTTAGAAAAGGCTATCATGTTTCTTTCGCAAGGTGGCTCTCCATCAACAGTCGTAAATATAACATCTACATCAGTCTGTGTTGTATCGTTATACCTACGTAAATCTATTTCTCGATTCACTGTAATAACCATTCATATTTCTTTATCCGCATTATCTATACTTTCACAGTGATCTTTCATTGTGCGAAAAGAACGAATAAATTTATTAACTCGTTCAAATTCAAGAGAAAGTTCTCTTATCAAAATTATATCGCATGAGTTATTTGATTTTTGTCGCATTCTAAAATTCACTGCAGTATCTACATCATAAAAGAATAATTGTGCATGCAAAGGCATGCGACCGTATGGATATGTCAATGGTCCAGATTTATGATAAAATGTATCGTGAATTTTAAAGTGATATACACCACCTAAAATCGTCTCAGAAATATTCGCTTTAGAACTAACCATCGCAAATGCTGAATTATAGTTTCGAATATAATTAAAATAATTTTTTTTTTATTTGTGCATCATTCAATGTGAGCCCATGATAAAGTGAATTAAATTTGTCATTTTGTGTGAATGCCGGCAAATTTACTTTTCCCTTATGACAACACATGGTAAATGCTGTTCTATCGCGCATCGTGATTTCTGATTTAAAATGCATTGCCTAACAGTATCTGCATTGTAAATTCAACAAACCAATATCAAAACTTTCAAAATTAATTGGAACCACTTGCAATGCACATTTAAACGAATTTTTCAATAAATCAATTGAATCAATAACACCATGATCATCATTCTGAATTAAATTTCCAACACTTGTATTTGTTACATTAGTAGTTCTACGAAATACTTGACCCTTCCTGTTTCTTTGCCTTTCTACCCGCCCCGAAAGCGTTGGACGCCGTGGCATGAAAATGGTTTGTATTTGTTTCTTCGAAACTATATATATTAAAAAAATACAAAGCATTAACATTGATGGAATAAAAATATTGGAACGGCTTCTTACTTTTTTATTGTTCAAAAAATGAAATCAAAAGAAACTCACCGAATTTCAATACGTAACGAAACGTTTGTCGTCTGTACTCTCTCAATGTCAATCTGCGTTGTTCGAAACTATGATGTTTTCTACATTTAATAAAAAAATAAAATGCATCAACATTGATTTGCAACAAACAAACAAAATTGTAGTTTTTTTTGAAAAAATAAATAAAAAAACACTCACATCCCAAAGAATGAAATCGAATAACGTTTCAAAAATGTGTCTTTGTTAAATCGATCGTATGTACTCTCGATGACACTCTTTGTTAAATCGATCGTATGTACTCTCGATGTCAATCTGCGTTGTTCGAAACTATGATGTTTTGCACATTTAATATAAAACATAAAATTCATCAACATTGATTTGCAAGAAACAAACTTGAATGCTGGTACGCTAATGAGGTTTGAAAAATTCCACAGTGTCATTTGACACGCATACAAAAAAAAAAGACGTACTTGATGTTTTACATTTCGTTCACTCTGTTAGCTTCCATTGTATTCGAAAAAATTCCACTCGCATACAATGCAAAAAAATTCACTCAGTTTACCTTCTGAGCTGTATGCGCTGATCACTCTATGTGTTTTGAATGATGCACATTGCCGTGACATACACACATAGCCAAACACACCAATGACAAATTTCTCCAACCAATGAGATATCTTGTCTGCGCTTGGGTTTTTTTCCTCACACTGTGTTATTCGCTTTCCCAAAAATATCCCAAGTGCAACGACGCACGCTCATTGGTTCATAGAATTAACACGCTGTTGTATTATGAGTCGCTTACTTATACTCATAAAGCAGTGTTTTTTTCACATCTATCTACACTAAGCCAAAGGCATGCTCATAATCGGCTGTTCTTTGAGAACATAAACAGACGTTTAGGAAAAAGTTATATGCATTTCGTTTTCTTAGAAAATTGTCGACTGTAAGTATTCGTGTTTTCATGTACAATTGTGTTGTTTTTTGTTACAGTTGTGTTGTTTTAGTGCATTTCACAGTCATCCGATTTATTGGCTGATACGTATGCTCGTGCATACCGAATAAGTTTGGATTGTGCCCGTGGATTAGTTGAATTAGAAATACATGTCATGAACATGAAGTATTTCAGAAAATCAAAAAGAGACAAACCGACAAATTCGCATACGAATATGGAAAGAAATCGAAACTATCATGAACGTGAGCGTTCGTTATTTTTTTGAGAATCTAATTCATACTTTCAATTAGATTTTCTTTAAAAAAAAGAAAAAAAAATGTTTTCTAAGCTGCGACAACAACTAAATAAATGTTGACTTCTCAGTGAAAATGTATTTTTTCGTTTGTTGAATAAACAAAAATTATTTTGAAGCGATTCCATGGAATAGATTTGAAAAAAAATCGATGTGCATTCTAGTATTTCAATGGAGAACAGCTATTTGGCGAGCAAGCACTTATGCATAAGTATAAAATACATAGCAAGAAGATACGCTCCCATTCATTCAAAATACACAGTAAGCCGAAGAAAATTAGCAGAAACAGAAACGTAGTGTATTTTGTTGTTGTAGCTCTTTGCATCTTTAAAAATCAAATTTACCTGCTTTATTGTTCACGTAGAAACGAAGTGCACAACAATTATGTTGTGCACTTCTCCAAACTGTTACCTATACAATGATATTTTTTTTCCAATACGTGAACAACAACACACTCAAAAAGGTACCACAAACTTTTGTGTTTGCGTATTAATATATGAGATATTATATATTTAATTGTTTTTTAAATTTGGATTGTAGTAAATATTTTTTTATAATAATTATTTTGTAGTAAATCTTTTCTTTTAAGCTGTATGTTGGAGAATCATATATTAGGTTATTCGGATATTACATAGCAAATCAGTTTGATTTTTATTGTGAAAGAATTTCTTTGAATCAAATTTAATAAATTTTTTATTAATTATTCAATTAATTTATGCATTAATTTTGAAACTGCTTTATTGGAGTCTACATTCCCCTCTAACTGAAAAGGTTCTACATCAGGAACTTCAAGACATCGAGGTTTGTATGTGTTATTATAATCAATTATACAGAATTTTTTTTATAAATATAAAAATTGTATGATATAAAAAAAAATAAATAAAAGTAAATAAACATAAAAAAATATTTCGGTAATATTTTGTAATTTTGTTAAAACAATATAGTTATTACAAAAAATCAATCTGATCTTGTGTCGCGAATATCCAAATTTAAAATAAATATCAGAAAACAAGCAATCGAAAAACGGAACTAGTATTTTCGTAGAACGAATCGAATGCTAGAATGAGATGTGGCCTATATTTAGTGAAAATCATAAGCTCAGCATGGCATTAAGCTAAAACCGAATTGAGGAATTTTATATGCAAGACTAGTGGTAGGCTTCTCTTTTTGTTCCGATAGAAAAGAAATAAGCAAAGGAAGCTACATAATACTTAAATTAGCTCGTAAATTATGTAAGATGAAGTTCATTATTTCACTAATACATTTTCTTTATATATGTGTATACTATTCTGAAAGAAAAGTAAGACTGGGAACAGTAATACCTTAATATTATAGGTTATTTTTTTCACATTGACGTGTATATTCCGACATACCTTATGATTTATCAAGTATCATCTCTCCAAGATTTTTTTATAGTATTTTATTCCATTATTTTTAATATACAGTGTAATATATGTTCGTATATTGTACACGTATTTTCTTATTTATTCTATGGATAATATTTTCGGATAATATTTTCTTATTTATTCTATGTTTATGGTCCTTAGTTGGTCTTATTCTCTCCAGTGAATGATTTGACATAATTTTTTTACTAGTTATTATATAGTATCCCATTTTTTAACTGAATTCCTACAACGTTAAATGGTATACCAAGAAGATGGCTGGCTTACAGGAAAATACCACTTGTGCAATACATTGAGAAACGAACTCAATGGAGCAGTGTCTTAAGTAACTAGGAGTTAAGCAGAAAACTTATAATACAAGACAAAGGAATAAACATACCCAAGAAAATTCTACTCCGGCTTTGTCATTACCTTTGCTTGGGTAGGAATAGTAACAAACAATCTTAACAATCATCGTAATTCTCTCAACCTTGGATACTTGTGCGTGGAATTGGCAAATTGTGCCACTTGCTTTTTTACCATATCGGCGAGTAAACAGCTGATTATCATTTGATTTCAGATAAAGAATTACTTCCAACCAAACATATATTCTCTGATTTTCCTCCTCAAAATGTTCTCCCATTGGAATTCAGACGATTAGACCCATTTCCGGGGCATCATCGTCCGAGTCAACGACCATATATTACGGTATTAATAAATTAACTTTAGTCAACAAATTAACTATACCCATCACAACATCAATTAACGTGGTTATGTGCCAAACCGATGGCAATCACCTAAAATCATAAAAATTAGAAAATTTGTTATGGCGGAAATTACAGGTATCTCAGTCCAGATAAGTTTATTTTCGGGGTAGAATCTTTAACCAAAAATTTCTTATCCAGTGATTTCGCCCTATTAGCTTCAAATATATATGCTTTTTTTCAATGAGACAGTCAGCAAGTGGTACTAAACACTCCTGTAAACGAATTGAAACGGCCTTATGTATAGATTGAGGTCATCAGTACTCTGAGATTGACTTCGAGTCATATACTAGAAACCAACAAAACGAAAAGTTTCTAGACTATTATTTTGGAATAACTAATCTTTAGAACTGGTTATAGACTCCATATCCGGTATAAAAATTTGTAAAAAATTGTGCTGATTATTTTAGTACAGTCTGCATAAATATAGTTAGGACCACATGGAACTGAGAATTTTCAACCATAGCATTACTACGTGGACCAAATAAAAATTCATACTAACCAGAATAAATTTAACCGATACAACCCTCACATACCAATTATCGTAAAAATAAGGCGGAACAATGGGAGACAATCAGAAACAGAACCGCAAAATTGTTACTTGAAACCTTTGCTTTCGGTAAAAGCAATTCGACCTAATGCCAATCCTGTTCTACCATGCTGAAACTGCAAGAAGCGCAGATACTACTTCAAATATTGGAAAGAATACCAGAATGACTACTTTGCTATGGTCGTAGTGCCAAAACTGTGGAATTGAGAGCCATAACACTACTTCCTGATTAAACCATAAATATATCCAAACAACCAACAGATTGATGGCCTATTCACAATACCTGATCTCAGTGCCAACTGTCATAACCCAGCAGAAGAATCATACATCGATAAATTAAAATTAAAATTTTCTTATTTTTCTAACCCAGTATTTTCTTATTTTACTACCTCCTCTATTTCACTTTTATACCATAATGATGAATAGCAAAGTTTAGATTCTGCCAATTAAAATACTTTTTCTATCTTTCTTCCATGACGTCAGTAGTTCCCAGTGGCCGAACCACACGTTTTCCCATTTAAACCCTATCATGGTTGACTCAGAGAATACCTCGTGGCGCGAGAGCGGATATTTAATTCCAAAATCTTTGAAGTTACGCAATGCCCGAAAAGGTATTACCTAAAATGCTCGATGTTAAGGTTGAGAGCATTTTGAAGTACCCAAAACTCTAGTATCGGATAACGGGATACAGTTCATATTCTCGGCAAATTGTATCCCTTTACTCGATATTAGAAAGTTATCACAATCGAATGGCAGTGTACTCATTACAGGCAAATGCCACGGAGAAAGTCAATTGGTCCACACTATTGGAAATTACGTCGTATATTTAAGAGAATCACCAGAAAATGAGACCACCGCCATAATAAATTATCATTATCTCTAGAAGATTCTATTAAATTTTAAAAGATGACTATCCATTTAACTCTATCAGTTTTCTTAATGAGATATGAAGGAAGCTGAGAGGATTAAATAAATCTTATGGTGGTTCCTTTAGGAGCTGTTTTTTTGGATGGCTCCAGGCAGTGATGCTTGAATAAAAGTTTTCTTCTGTGTATTTTTCTAACATTGCAATTGCAATTTGCGGTGGAAAATTTAATCGGGTCTCGCAAATTTTGCAGTTAACAATAATATTTGTTTTATTGAAAATGTTGGCTAGAAGATTGGTCATTAGGGAAAACTTTTCCATTTTCGATCATATAATATTATTTGATAAAAAATGTGAAAAAAGAAGGAAAATGTATGACTTTATTTTAAATTTCGTTTTTTTAGCTTCGATATATTTAGCCATACATATTCGCATACATTAATTTGGAGTAGTACTATTATATCTATGAGTATGAATAGAACAATAAACATTATATTACGAGTATTGTTACACATACAAAGTAGAAGGCGAGCGTGAGATGGAGAGAAAAAGTAAATATATAAATTGGTATATATGAGAGGTATATATATAAATTAAAAAAAAATAATCATACAAAATTATAAAAATAAATGTAAGAAAAGTAAAAATTATTAAATAAATAAATGTGACAGAAAAAGTGCGAAAAGATAAACAGAAAAGGCACCGAAATATATTATTACAGCAATTTTTCTGTACATTGTGAAGTTTGCTCGTATCGTAATATGAGAATGAAAAAATATCAAAGAGATAATAGAATAATCTAACCATTTTTTTCACGATGGTGGGAATATTATTGATAAATAATTAAAAGAACTAGTTTTCTTATAGAAGTAATTCCGAAAGATTTATTAAAATAATCATTAAAATATAATAATAAAATTGATGAACCCCAAAAAATCGATACTCAAATAAAAAAATGTTTCTTCTTGAAATCAAAAATAAAAGAAAAGAGGAAGCAATTCACTTCGAGAATTAAATTTTAGTCAATTTTTTGAGTCAGCAGAGTCTACTAAATATAGACAATAATTTCTTCTTTAATGTTGGGGTTCAATTTTTATTTTTTTTTATTAAATATTATAAAAAAAAAACAAATTGAAAAGAAGAAAATATTCCAATAGGAAAATAAGGAAATAAATGAAATTTTGTGTATACGAGTATATATGACATAAAAATGAAAGAGATACACAAACACACATCTCGTTATCTTCCTCTGTTGTGTTGCTAAACGTCTACGTGTATATGGTGTCTTCGTGGGTCGCAGATAGGGGATCTCCTATCAAGTTAATATGGTAGGCATCTGTAAATCGTACTAAAACTAGCTAACCAAACAAAATCCAACAGCATCTGACCTATAGAGTGCGGCTGCTTGGTCGGCATCTGATCCCAGGTAAGAGATGGCTGTGCAATTATACCTAGCGGTTAAGTATACAACACAATTAGTACATACCCAAATAAAGGTCGTTACAAAAAATAACCTTACGATCCAGGGGAGCAAGTGGGCTTTCAGTCATATATATACGGAATGTTACATTGGTGAAACACTTAGTAAAAGCAATAGATAATTCGATAATTGGAAGTATTGACAAAACGTTGGTACTACTCAAGATGGTGGCTTAGCGTAAAAGGTTTTATGCGGTAATGGAAGCCTTTGAACTCTTCTATAAACTAGATGAAGCAGTCTCTACAACCACGAAAGGTACGCAGACTTTACCAATTTGTTATTAGAGTAAAAAGGAATGTGTCAAGACAGATACTGACGCTATAAGTCATGGTAGAAAGGTAGTATATTCGCTGTCTTTCTAAGGTTCCTCGAAGTAAACGGTAAGAGAAACTGAAAATAATATATGGTCTGTTCAAAAAGTATCGTGAATTTTGTGTTTTTTCAAAAATTATTTATTTATTCGTGAATATCTATTTTTTTCCCTTCAATCCCCACCAAATATTATATACTTATGCCAACATTTTTTCCAATCCTCGAAGCACTTCAAAAAATCATTTTTTGTGATCTCGTTCAGCTCCTCCTTCGATGCCGTCTTTATCTCCTCAATCGTAGCGTAGCGTCGTCCTTTCATGGGGCTCTTCAGATTCGGGAACAAGAAAAAGTCACAGGGGGCCAGATCTGGGGAATATGGTGGCTGCGGCTTTTTTAGTGTGTTCTTTTTGGCCAAAAATTTGCGCACAAACAACGATGCGTGAGCAGCGGCGTTATCATGGTGCAAAAGCCAATTTTTGTTCTTCCACAAATCCGGGCGTTTCTGGCGGATTGCTTCACGCAACTTATGCAGGTAATATTTCTTATTGACCATTCTACTCTGTGGCAAGAACTCATGATGAACTCATGGTGCATTCAAAGAAAACTGTAAGCAAAACCTTCACATTCGACCGAACTTGGCACGCTTTTTTCGGTCTTGGCTCGTGCGGCAGCTTCCATCGGGATGATTGAACTTTGGTTTTCACATCATAACCATAAACCCATGATGCCTCACCAGTTATGATCCTCTGGAGCACAATTTGGGTCGTCGCGAACAGAGTCCAACAGCTCCTCAGCAATGTTAATGCGATGCTGTTTTTGGTCGAAATTGAGCAATTTTTATACGAATTTCGCGACGACTCGTCTCACGCCCAAATCATTGGTATAAATCGAATGGCACGGGCCAATCGATATGTTTAAGTCCTCAGCAACTTCTATAACGGTGATTCGACGATTGGCTAATACTATTTTCTTCACTTCATCAATGTTTTCATCTGTTGTTTACGTGCTCGGGCATCTGGCACGCTTTTCGTCATTCACATCTTCTCGGCCCTCTGAGAACATTTTGTACCACCGATAAACATTGCTGCGGTTCAAGGTAGCTTCACTATATGCCACAGTCAATATTTGGAATGCGTCCGCGCAATTAATTTTGTTTTTCACACAAAATTTGATACAGATTCTTCGATCAATTTTTTGGAATGGGCAAAAATCGAAGACGAGCC
>CATQJD010000083.1:0-2500 GCA_958298945.1 Atherix ibis | reverse complement strand
ATTTTATATTTTATATTTTATATTTTATATTTTATATTTTATATTTTATATTTTATATTTTATATTTTATATTTTATATTTTATATTTTATATTTTATATTTTATATTTTATATTTTATATTTTATATTTTATATTTTATATTTTATATTTTATATTTTATATTTTATATTTTATATTTTATATTTTATATTTTATATTTTATATTTTATATTTTATATTTTATATTTTATATTTTATATTTTATATTTTATATTTTATATTTTATATTTTATATTTTATATTTTATATTTTATATTTTATATTTTATATTTTATATTTTATATTTTATATTTTATATTTTATATTTTATATTTTATATTTTATATTTTATATTTTATATTTTATATTTTATATTTTATATTTTATATTTTATATTTTATATTTTATATTTTATATTTTATATTTTATATTTTATATTTTATATTTTATATTTTATATTTTATATTTTATATTTTATATTTTATATTTTATATTTTATATTTTATATTTTATATTTTATATTTTATATTTTATATTTTATATTTTATATTTTATATTTTATATTTTATATTTTATATTTTATATTTTATATTATTTTATATTTTATATTTTATATTTTATATTTTATATTTTATATTTTATATTTTATATTTTATATTTTATATTTTATATTTTATATTTTATATTTTATATTTTTATATTTTATATTTTATATTTTATATTTTATATTTTATATTTTATATTTTATATTTTATATTTTATATTTTATATTTTATATTTTATATTTTATATTTTATATTTTATATTTTATATTTTATATTTTATATTTTATATTTTATATTTTATATTTTATATTTTATATTTTATATTTTATATTTTATATTTATATTTTATATTTTATATTTTATATTTTATATTTTATATTTTATATTTTATATTTTATATTTTATATTTTATATTTTATATTTTATATTTTATATTTTATATTTTATATTTTATATTTTATATTTATATTTTATATTTTATATTTTATATTTTATATTTTATATTTTATATTTTATATTTTATATTTTATATTTTATATTTTATATTTTATATTTTATATTTTATATTTTATATTTTATATTTTATATTTTATATTTTATATTTTATATTTTATATTTTATATTTTATATTTTATATTTTATATTTTATATTTTATATTTTATATTTTATATTTTATATTTTATATTTTATATTTTATATTTTATATTTTATATTTTATATTTTATATTTTTATATTTTATATTTTATATTTTATATTTTATATTTTATATTTTATATTTTATATTTTATATTTTATTATTTTATATTTTATATTTTATATTTTATATTTTATATTTTATATTTTATATTTTATATTTTATATTTTATATTTTATATTTTATATTTTATATTTTATATTTTATATTTTATATTTTATATTTTATATTTTATATTTTATATTTTATATTTATATTTTATATTTTATATTTTATATTTTATATTTTATATTTTATATTTTATATTTTATATTTTATATTTTATATTTTATATTTTATATTTTATATTTTATATTTTATATTTTATATTTTATATTTTATATTTTATATTTTATATTTTATATTTTATATTTTATATTTTATATTTTATATTTTATATTTTATATTTTATATTTTATATTTTATATTTTATATTTTTATATTTTATATTTTATATTTTATATTTTATATTTATATTTATATTATATTTTATATTTTATATTTTATATTTTATATTTTATATTTTATATTTTATATTTTATATTTTATATTTTATATTTTATATTTTATATTTTATATTTTATATTTTATATTTTATATTTTATATTTTATATTTTATATTTTATATTTTATATTTTATATTTTATATTTTATATTTTATATTTTATATTTTATATTTTATATTTTATATTTTATATTTTATATTTTATATTTTATATTTTATATTTTATATTTTATATTTTATATTTTATATTTTATATTTTATATTTTATATTTTATATTTTATATTTTATATTATATTTTATATTTTATATTTTATATTTTATATTTTATATTTTATATTTTATATTTTATATTTATATTTTATATTTTATATTTTATATTTTATATTTTATATTTTATATTTATATTTTATATTTTATATTTTATATTTTATATTTTATATTTTATATTTTATATTTTATATTTTATATTTTATATTTTATATTTTATATTTTATATTTTATATTTTATATTTTATATTTTATATTTTATATTTTATATTTTATATTTTATATTTATATTTTATATTTTATATTTTATATTTTATATTTTATATTTTATATTTTATATTTTATATTTTATATTTTATATTTTATATTTTATATTTTATATTTTATATTTTATATTTTATATTTTATATTTTATATTTTATATTTTA
>CATQJD010000082.1:255000-260000 GCA_958298945.1 Atherix ibis | reverse complement strand
TTGTGCATTTTTTCCGTAAAAGACATTGTAATCTGTTATAAACAAAATTTATCATAAGGTATTAAAGTAAAAAAGTTTATATATGTATTAGCTGTTATGGCTTATATTTTATAAAATTGCAAATATAATACTGGATAAATATATAACAGCACATAAATATATAATGCTAACATCAATGAAGATGTTGTAAATATATATGTATATATTTTATAAATATATATATTATAAGCATTTATATTATTGACAATGCTTTAGATTTAGAATACCTTCGGGACCCGTCTTGAAACACGGACCAAGAAGTCTAACATATGTGCAAGTCATTAGGTATTATTTAAAACCTAAAGGCGTAATTAACTTAAATGTTAATATTGGATTATTTTATATTTAATATTTACTATTATTATAAAGTTCATCCAGGGACGTTTTATATAGTTATGTATTTTAATATCTGATATTATTTATACCTCTAACTAAAGCGTACCTTGAGCATATATGTTGTGACCCGAAAGATGGTGAACTATACCTGATCAGGTTGAAGTCAGGGGAAACCCTGATGGAAGACCGAAACAGTTCTGACGTGCAAATCGATTGTCAGAATTGGGTATAGGGGCGAAAGACCAATCGAACCATCTAGTAGCTGGTTCCCTCCGAAGTTTCCCTCAGGATAGCTGGTGCAAATAAATATTATATAATATAATCTTATCTGGTAAAGCGAATGATTAGAGGCATTAGGGCCGAAACGACCTTAACCTATTCTCAAACTTTAAATGGGTAAGAACCTTATCTTTCTTGATATGAAGATTAGGTTATGATATATTGTGCCTAGTGGGCCACTTTTGGTAAGCAGAACTGGCGCTGTGGGATGAACCAAACGTAATGTTACGGCGCCAAAATTGACAACTCATACTGATACCATGAAAGGCGTTGCTTGCTTAAAACAGCAGGACGGTGGACATGGAAGTCGTAAACCGCTAAGGAGTGTGTAACAACTCACCTGCCGAAGCAACTAGCCCTTAAAATGGATGGCGCTCAAGTTGTATGCCTATACATTACCGCTAAAGCAAATGATTTATAAATTAATAAATCTTAAAGCTTTAGTGAGTAGGAGGGTACGATGGTGTGCGTTGAAGTGTTTGGCGTAAGCCTGCATGGAGCCGCCATTGGTACAGATCTTGGTGGTAGTAGCAAATAATCGAATGAGACCTTGGAGGACTGAAGTGGAGAAGGGTTTCGTGTGAACAGTGGTTGATCACGAGTTAGTCGGTCCTAAGTTTATGGTGAAAACCAATGTATATATATAAACTATTAGTTAATATATATATTTAAACGAAAGGGAATACGGTTCCAATTCCGTAACCTGTTAAGTATACGTTTGTTATTAAAAATGGGCTTTTTGCTCATCCTGGTAACAGAAATAACCATAAAGAAACCGTCGAGAGGTATCGGAAGAGTTTTCTTTTCTGTTTCATAGTCGTATCACCATGGAAGTCTTTCGAAGAGAGATATGGTGAATGGACTAGAAGAGCATGGCATTTACTGCTGTGTCGATATTTTCTCCTCGGGCCTTGAAAATTTATGGTAAGGAAACGCAAACTTCTTAACAGGCCGTACCTATATCCGCAGCTGGTCTCCAAGGTGAAGAGTCTCTAGTCGATAGAATAATGTAGGTAAGGGAAGTCGGCAAATTAGATCCGTAACTTCGGGATAAGGATTGGCTCTGAAGATTGAGATAGTCGGGCTTGATTGGAAAGTAATAAAATGGTTTTATGTACTCGTTCTGGGTAAAGAGATGATTTTTTAAATTGTTGATTTCCCGGATAGAAGTTTACGTAACCAAATTACGGAACTTTCTTGCTAATAATTTATAAAATTTACTTTTTATATATTTATAACGACTATCAATTAACAATCAATTCAGAACTGGCACGGACTTGGGAAATCCGACTGTCTAATTAAAACAAAGCATTGTGATGGCCCCAACGGGTGTTGACACAATGTGATTTCTGCCCAGTGCTCTGAATGTCAAAGTGAAGAAATTCAAGTAAGCGCGGGTAAACGGCGGGAGTAACTATGACTCTCTTAAGGTAGCCAAATGCCTCGTCATCTAATTAGTGACGCGCATGAATGGATTAACGAGATTTCTTCTGTCCCTATCTACTATCTAGCGAAACCACAGCCAAGGGAACGGGCTTGGAATAATTAGCGGGGAAAGAAGACCCTGTTGAGTTTGACTCTAATCTGGCAATGTAAGGAGACCTAAGAGGTGTAGCATAAGTGGGAGATATTAAATTTCGATTTAATATCAACAATGAAATACCACTACTCTTATTGTTTCCTTACTTACTTGATTAAATGGAACGTGTATTATATACATAGCCATTCTTAAAATGTATTTATATGTTTTTATGGTGTTTTGTTTTGATACAAGTTTCTTGTTTGAAATATTATGAGTTTGTTATACATACCAAACAAATTATAATGAAATTATAATTTTTGCTTTTGTGAATTTTAAAATATTAGTTTAATTCGGTATAACTCTTATACTTAGATATGATCCAATTCAAGGACATTTCCAGGTAGGGAGTTTGACTGGGGCGGTACATCTCTCAAATAATAACGGAGGTGTCCCAAGGCCAGCTCAGTGCGGACAGAAACCACACATAGAGCAAAAGGGCAAATGCTGACTTGATCTCGGTATTCAGTACATACAGAGACAGCAAAAGCTCGGCCTATCGATCCTTTTGGTTTAAAGAGTTTTTAACAAGAGGTGTCAGAAAAATTACCACAGGGATAACTGGCTTGTGGCGGCCAAGCGTTCATAGCGACGTCGCTTTTTGATCCTTCGATGTCGGCTCTTCCTATCATTGTGAAGCAAAATTCACCAAGCGTTGGATTGTTCACCCATACAAGGGAACGTGAGCTGGGTTTAGACCGTCGCGAGACAGGTTAGTTTTACCCTACTGATGACAAATATAGTTATTACAACAGCATTCCTGCGTAGTACGAGAGGAACCGCAGGTACGGACAATTGGTACAATACTTGTTCGAGAGAACAGTGGTATGATGCTACGTCCGCTGGATTATGCCTGAACGCCTCTAAGGTCGTATCCGTGCTGGATTGTAATAATAGTAATGGGGTTAATTATATTATATGGTAATATGACGTTGTAAGCTAGACTACATAAGTAATTTAGCGAAAATGTTTTTTACCGAAACCAATTAGTAATATAATATGGGTAATGTGTTTCTTATTATGCACGAGATTCATGTTAAGTGCCAATTATATAATACAAATTGTTTTCATATATAATGTAATACCTTGAATCAATTGTAAACGACTTTGGTATCGGGCAAGGTGTTGTTAATGGAAGAGCAGCTACCATACTGCGATCCACTGAAACTTAACCTATGCTCGATGATTCGAATATTTACTATGCAGATATATAAATATATATATATGTGTATTAAATATAAGGTAGCATGTATAATATTTATACTTGTTATGCATTAATAATTATTTATTAGTTGCGGAGGATGGGTGATGGATATATGATGTATTATATACTTATAAGAAAAAGTATTAATAAGTATTTACACTTATATTAATTATGGCTTTAAAAAATAATATAATATTATATATTTTTTTAAAAAGAACTTATCATAATAATAATAATTATATGATATAATATATAAAATCATTTTGATAAAAGTTTTTAACTTTAACATATTGATATTGTATTGTTGGTTGTTGTGTTGGAATAATAAGTATTTACTAATTTATATTTCTATTTTTGGTTTAATGTATAAATATACTTATAATTATGAGAACTTAATATGATATATATAAGATCTTATATATGATCATTTTGATGAATGGTTGAAATAAACATTAACATATTATTATTGTCATTTATAATTGTTGGGTAAATATACTTATATAAATAAGAATTTAATATGAAATATAATAAAATCATTTTGATGGATAGAAGAAAGAAGGTGGCAATAAACTTTAACATTAAAGTATATTGATATTGTATTGGATCATTATATATCTCTATACATAAGATCAATTAGTTGGATGGATGGTGGGCAATAAGCATTAACTTATTTTTAGTTAATGTATAAATAATGAGAACTTAATATGAAATATAATATATAAAATCATTATTAGATGGACGTTAGCAAAAAATATTCACATTAACGTATATTGATATTGTATAAATATTCTTATAATATAGAACTTATCATAAAAATTTTAAAATATATATAATTTAATAAATTGTATATGATCATTTTATATGATATTAATATGTGGAATAAAATGGCTTATAAAAGTTGGTGGTTAGAAAAAAATTTTAGTAAACTGAAATGTATCTTTACAATGTTATTAGGGTTAATAATGAAAAATGTTTAAAAAAATATATTTTATTTTAGGTTGTTAAATACCCTTTTTCAGCTTCTAGATAGACCAAAAGTTTTCTTTTCGTATTGTTATAAATTATAATTTTAACAATATAAAGTTAACTGAAATGTATCTTTATAGTGTTATTAGGATCAAACTAATAGGGTTAATAATGAAAAATGTTGAAAAATATATATTTTATTTTAGGTTGTTAAATACCCTTTTTCAGCTTCTAGATAGACCAAAAGTTTTTTTTTCGTATTGTTATAAATTATAATTTTAACAATATAAAGTTAACTGAAATGTATCTTTATAGTGTTATTAGGATCAAACTAATAGGTTAATAATGAAAAATGTTGAAAAAAATATATTTTATTTTAGGTTGTTAAATACCCTTTTTCAGCTTCTAGATAGACCAAAAGTTTTCTTTTCGTATTGTTATAAATTATAATTTTAACAATATAAAGTTAACTGAAATGTATCTTTATAGTGTTATTAGGATCAAACTAATAGGGTTAATAATGAAAAATGTTGAAAAATATATATTTTATTTTAGGTTGTTAAATACCCTTTTTCAGCTTCTAGATAGACCTAAAAT
>CATQJD010000082.1:245000-250000 GCA_958298945.1 Atherix ibis | reverse complement strand
CTAAGTTTATGGTGAAAACCAATGTATATATATAAACTATTAGTTAATATATATATTTAAACGAAAGGGAATACGGTTCCAATTCCGTAACCTGTTAAGTATACGTTTGTTATTAAAAATGGGCTTTTTGCTCATCCTGGTAACAGAAATAACCATAAAGAAACCGTCGAGAGGTATCGGAAGAGTTTTCTTTTCTGTTTCATAGTCGTATCACCATGGAAGTCTTTCGAAGAGAGATATGGTGAATGGACTAGAAGAGCATGGCATTTACTGCTGTGTCGATATTTTCTCCTCGGGCCTTGAAAATTTATGGTAAGGAAACGCAAACTTCTTAACAGGCCGTACCTATATCCGCAGCTGGTCTCCAAGGTGAAGAGTCTCTAGTCGATAGAATAATGTAGGTAAGGGAAGTCGGCAAATTAGATCCGTAACTTCGGGATAAGGATTGGCTCTGAAGATTGAGATAGTCGGGCTTGATTGGAAAGTAATAAAATGGTTTTATGTACTCGTTCTGGGTAAAGAGATGATTTTTTAAATTGTTGATTTCCCGGATAGAAGTTTACGTAACCAAATTACGGAACTTTCTTGCTAATAATTTATAAAATTTACTTTTTATATATTTATAACGACTATCAATTAACAATCAATTCAGAACTGGCACGGACTTGGGAAATCCGACTGTCTAATTAAAACAAAGCATTGTGATGGCCCCAACGGGTGTTGACACAATGTGATTTCTGCCCAGTGCTCTGAATGTCAAAGTGAAGAAATTCAAGTAAGCGCGGGTAAACGGCGGGAGTAACTATGACTCTCTTAAGGTAGCCAAATGCCTCGTCATCTAATTAGTGACGCGCATGAATGGATTAACGAGATTTCTTCTGTCCCTATCTACTTCAGTATGGATTTACGAAAGGTAAATCGACTGAGGATGCCTGGATGCGTGTACGACAGTATGTGGATGGAAGTGTGAGTAAGTATGTATGCGGTGTGTTTGTGGATTTCAAGTCTGCGTTCAACTGCTTACGATGGGACCGCATCTTTGAGCGACTGGAAGAGGTTTCGTGTGAGGAGGCTCCGCTATGGCGAAGCTACTTCCACGAAAGGTATGCAGTGGTGTGTGGGAGCAATGGGAGAATTGTTCGCCAGATGGTGCGTGGCTGTCCGCAGGGATCTGTGGCCGGCCCTGCCATCTGGAATATGATGATGAATGGTCTCCTGGTTCAGTTGGAGGAGGCCGGTTGTGTTGTGGTCGCATATGCGGATGATCTTCTACTCTTGATTGAGGGGGGGAGTAGGTCCGCGGTGGAGGTGGCGGGAAGCCGCTACATGCGTATGGTTTGTGAATGGGGAGAAAGGATGGGTGTGAAAGTTTCCGAAAGGAAAACTGAATGTATGCTTCTGAAGGGATCCTTGGCGGCCAGTAGGCCGCCCAATATTCGTATGGAGGCGGTTGGGGTCCGATACGCGCGTGAAGTGAAGTACCTTGGACTTAAGGTTGGAGAGAGGCTGAGCTTTCGGCCTCACTTGCAACGTCTAAGGGGGCGCGTAGCCGGTTTGGTTGGTATGCTGGTGCGGGTGCTCCGCAAGGAATGGGGGCTCCAAGCCAGAGTGGTGAGAGTCCTGTATAGGAGTGTGTTTGTTCCGTGTGCTATGTATGCATCGTGTGTGTGGGCTGATACTATGCGCCACCAGTACGCGAGGGTGGGCATAAATTCGGTCCAGCGTTTGGTTCTGTATGCGTGTTTAAATGTGTGTAGAACCGTTTCAACTGAGGCGATGCAGGTTCTCATGGGAGAAATTCCATGGGACTTGGAGGTGCTTCGTGGAAGCATCCACTACCGTCTACGGCGGGGCATCCCGCTTGAAGGTTGTGCGGTTATGAATGATGATGTTCGGAATCTCAGTCCGCGCCATCAGCGTGTACTGGTTCTGAACAAGATGCGTGAGATATGGCAGCAACGATGGGATGAGAGTGTGAATGGCAGATGGACGCATATGTTCATCCCGAATGTGTGCTTTGCATCTGCGTATGGATTTGAGTTTGGTCTGTCCCTTGGGTATTTGCTCACGGGGCATGGCAGTATGAATGGGTTCCTGTGCAGGCGTGGACTGGCCACGGAGGCTAGATGCCCATGCGGGGCGGCGGAGGAGAGTGCTAAGCACCTTCTCGTAGAGTGTAGCCTGTATGGGGATTTGCGTGACTTAGGTGCTTGTGGGATCGTAGTGAATGGTGATAGTGTGGATGTGAGTGGTGTATTGAGCGTGAGAGAAAGGTATGAATGCTTGAATGCGTTTGCCGTGGCACTTTTTGAGAGAAGAATGAGAATGGTGCGTGAATGAGTGCGTGAATGACACGCAGGGTGGCTACAACCGGGTGAAAGACCAAGGTCGATTCCGGTTGTACCTTCGGGTTTTGGCGAACCCGCGTACCTGAGCTGGCCTAGCGGTGCCTAGGAATTTACAAGATTCCTTACCGTAGCTTTAACGAGCGGAGTACAAACCAAAGTACTCTTAAAACAAAAATGGGTACCACGGGGATCGGGAGCCCCACAGTAGAATATACTGTGCCCGATCGAGGTGAGGCGCCATTTGGCAGCAACGTGGTGGTTGTGGTTAATACCCATGTCGCGGGTACGGTCTTCGGATCGCAGGTGTGAGGTAACTGGCAAATGTAGCAATGCATTGCACTTATCTCGGGCACTGTCACTGCTTATGACAGTAGAGGTTTAGATAGTCCTCGCCACCAGCAGGTGGAGAGTCAGCTTGTAACTGATTCTATCTGCTAACTGCCAGTAATGGTGGTGCGTTGATTGAGCGTATCTCGATCCCTATAGTCGTAGGCGACTCGTGGTCTAAAGCATTGGCAACAAAATCACGTTAAATAATAACCTTTCACTGTCCCTATCTACTATCTAGCGAAACCACAGCCAAGGGAACGGGCTTGGAATAATTAGCGGGGAAAGAAGACCCTGTTGAGTTTGACTCTAATCTGGCAATGTAAGGAGACCTAAGAGGTGTAGCATAAGTGGGAGATATTAAATTTCGATTTAATATCAACAATGAAATACCACTACTCTTATTGTTTCCTTACTTACTTGATTAAATGGAACGTGTATTATATACATAGCCATTCTTAAAATGTATTTATATGTTTTTATGGTGTTTTGTTTTGATACAAGTTTCTTGTTTGAAATATTATGAGTTTGTTATACATACCAAACAAATTATAATGAAATTATAATTTTTGCTTTTGTGAATTTTAAAATATTAGTTTAATTCGGTATAACTCTTATACTTAGATATGATCCAATTCAAGGACATTTCCAGGTAGGGAGTTTGACTGGGGCGGTACATCTCTCAAATAATAACGGAGGTGTCCCAAGGCCAGCTCAGTGCGGACAGAAACCACACATAGAGCAAAAGGGCAAATGCTGACTTGATCTCGGTATTCAGTACATACAGAGACAGCAAAAGCTCGGCCTATCGATCCTTTTGGTTTAAAGAGTTTTTAACAAGAGGTGTCAGAAAAATTACCACAGGGATAACTGGCTTGTGGCGGCCAAGCGTTCATAGCGACGTCGCTTTTTGATCCTTCGATGTCGGCTCTTCCTATCATTGTGAAGCAAAATTCACCAAGCGTTGGATTGTTCACCCATACAAGGGAACGTGAGCTGGGTTTAGACCGTCGCGAGACAGGTTAGTTTTACCCTACTGATGACAAATATAGTTATTACAACAGCATTCCTGCGTAGTACGAGAGGAACCGCAGGTACGGACAATTGGTACAATACTTGTTCGAGAGAACAGTGGTATGATGCTACGTCCGCTGGATTATGCCTGAACGCCTCTAAGGTCGTATCCGTGCTGGATTGTAATAATAGTAATGGGGTTAATTATATTATATGGTAATATGACGTTGTAAGCTAGACTACATAAGTAATTTAGCGAAAATGTTTTTTACCGAAACCAATTAGTAATATAATATGGGTAATGTGTTTCTTATTATGCACGAGATTCATGTTAAGTGCCAATTATATAATACAAATTGTTTTCATATATAATGTAATACCTTGAATCAATTGTAAACGACTTTGGTATCGGGCAAGGTGTTGTTAATGGAAGAGCAGCTACCATACTGCGATCCACTGAAACTTAACCTATGCTCGATGATTCGAATATTTACTATGCAGATATATAAATATATATATATGTGTATTAAATATAAGGTAGCATGTATAATATTTATACTTGTTATGCATTAATAATTATTTATTAGTTGCGGAGGATGGGTGATGGATATATGATGTATTATATACTTATAAGAAAAAGTATTAATAAGTATTTACACTTATATTAATTATGGCTTTAAAAAATAATATAATATTATATATTTTTTTAAAAAGAACTTATCATAATAATAATAATTATATGATATAATATATAAAATCATTTTGATAAAAGTTTTTAACTTTAACATATTGATATTGTATTGTTGGTTGTTGTGTTGGAATAATAAGTATTTACTAATTTATATTTCTATTTTTGGTTTAATGTATAAATATACTTATAATTATGAGAACTTAATATGATATATATAAGATCTTATATATGATCATTTTGATGAATGGTTGAAATAAACATTAACATATTATTATTGTCATTTATAATTGTTGGGTAAATATACTTATATAAATAAGAATTTAATATGAAATATAATAAAATCATTTTGATGGATAGAAGAAAGAAGGTGGCAATAAACTTTAACATTAAAGTATATTGATATTGTATTGGATCATTATATATCTCTATACATAAGATCAATTAGTTGGATGGATGGTGGGCAATAAGCATTAACTTATTTTTAGTTAATGTATAAATAATGAGAACTTAATATGAAATATAATATATAAAATCATTATTAGATGGACGTTAGCAAAAAATATTCACATTAACGTATATTGATATTGTATAAATATTCTTATAATATAGAACTTATCATA
>CATQJD010000082.1:225000-227500 GCA_958298945.1 Atherix ibis | reverse complement strand
ATGAGAACTTAATATGAAATATAATATATAAAATCATTATTAGATGGACGTTAGCAAAAAATATTCACATTAACGTATATTGATATTGTATAAATATTCTTATAATATAGAACTTATCATAAAAATTTTAAAATATATATAATTTAATAAATTGTATATGATCATTTTATATGATATTAATATGTGGAATAAAATGGCTTATAAAAGTTGGTGGTTAGAAAAAAATTTTAGTAAACTGAAATGTATCTTTACAATGTTATTAGGGTTAATAATGAAAAATGTTTAAAAAAATATATTTTATTTTAGGTTGTTAAATACCCTTTTTCAGCTTCTAGATAGACCAAAAGTTTTCTTTTCGTATTGTTATAAATTATAATTTTAACAATATAAAGTTAACTGAAATGTATCTTTATAGTGTTATTAGGATCAAACTAATAGGGTTAATAATGAAAAATGTTGAAAAATATATATTTTATTTTAGGTTGTTAAATACCCTTTTTCAGCTTCTAGATAGACCAAAAGTTTTTTTTTCGTATTGTTATAAATTATAATTTTAACAATATAAAGTTAACTGAAATGTATCTTTATAGTGTTATTAGGATCAAACTAATAGGTTAATAATGAAAAATGTTGAAAAAAATATATTTTATTTTAGGTTGTTAAATACCCTTTTTCAGCTTCTAGATAGACCAAAAGTTTTCTTTTCGTATTGTTATAAATTATAATTTTAACAATATAAAGTTAACTGAAATGTATCTTTATAGTGTTATTAGGATCAAACTAATAGGGTTAATAATGAAAAATGTTGAAAAATATATATTTTATTTTAGGTTGTTAAATACCCTTTTTCAGCTTCTAGATAGACCTAAAATTTATATTAAAATAATATAAATTATATGTTAAAATTTACCAAATCGACTTAAATTTTTTTGATTTATTATTAATTTATATTTTTATACATAAATATTGAAAAATATTATGAAATTTGTTGTGTTTTGAAAAAAGTGCAAAAAAAGGACCAATCCTACTTTTTTTTAAAAACTGATATAAGTTTAGGTCTCGACTATCTCTTTTTTAAAAATGGTCTATTTTCATATGTTTTGAATATACAAAACATACTTGTGCTTTCAAAAAAAATAATTTTAAAAATTGACTATTTTATAGTATCAATTTGATATGTTGTTAATATGAATGTGAACCAAAAATAAATTGGTACAAAATACCATATAAAAACAAGGTTATACACAATATAGTAAATGTATATACATAATGTTATACATAAATTAAAATGCTTTTATAAAATAATATAATTATATAATATTCTGGTTGATCCTGCCAGTAGTTATATGCTTGTCTCAAAGATTAAGCCATGCATGTCTAAGTACATACATAAATAAAGTGAAACCGCAAAAGGCTCATTATATCAGTTATGGTTTATTAGATCATAAACAGTTACTTGGATAACTGTGGCAATTCTAGAGCTAATACATGCAATGATAACACGGACCTTTTGGAACGTGTGCTTTTATTAGGCCAAAAACCAAGCGATTATTTATAATCGTATAATATGGTTGAACTCTAGATAATTTGCCGATCGTACGGTCTTAGTACCGACGACAGATCTTTCAAATGTCTGCCCTATCAACTATTGATGGTAGTATCTTGGACTACCATGGTTGCAACGGGTAACGGGGAATCAGGGTTCGATTCCGGAGAGGGAGCCTGAGAAACGGCTACCACATCTAAGGAAGGCAGCAGGCGCGTAAATTACCCACTCCCAGTACGGGGAGGTAGTGACGAAAAATAACAATACAGGACTCATATCCGAGGCCCTGTAATTGGAATGAGTACACTTTAAATCCTTTAACAAGGACCTATTGGAGGGCAAGTCTGGTGCCAGCAGCCGCGGTAATTCCAGCTCCAATAGCGTATATTAAAGTTGTTGCGGTTAAAACGTTCGTAGTTGAATTTGTGCTTCACACGGGTAGTACACCTAAAATATAGGTTAGTACATTACTATATACTAAAAGACATTTCTTAAGAGTCGTGTTGCTTGATAGTGCAGCACTAATTGGGTGGTAAACTCCATCTAAAACTAAATATGACCATGAGACCGATAGCAAACAAGTACCGTGAGGGAAAGTTGAAAAGAACTCTGAATAGAGAGTTAAAAAGTACGTGAAACTGTTTAGAGGTTAAGCCTGATGAATCTAAATATCAATTGCGGAAAAGTCATCAATAAGCATATAGTTTTAATATAAAATATATAATTATTGTGCATTTTTTCCGTAAAAGACATTGTAATCTGTTATAAACAAAATTTATCATAAGGTATTAAAGTAAAAAAGTTTATATATGTATTAGCTGTTATGGCTTATATTTTATAAAATTGCAAATATAATACTGGATAAATATATAACAGCACATAAATATATAATGCTAACATCAATGAAGATGTTGTAAATATATATGTATATATTTTATAAATATATATATTATA
>CATQJD010000082.1:207500-215000 GCA_958298945.1 Atherix ibis | reverse complement strand
AAGAGTTTTCTTTTCTGTTTCATAGTCGTATCACCATGGAAGTATTTCGAAGAGAGATATGGTGAATGGACTAGAAGAGCATGGCATTTACTGCTGTGTCGATATTTTCTCCTCGGGCCTTGAAAATTTATGGTAAGGAAACGCAAACTTCTTAACAGGCCGTACCTATATCCGCAGCTGGTCTCCAAGGTGAAGAGTCTCTAGTCGATAGAATAATGTAGGTAAGGGAAGTCGGCAAATTAGATCCGTAACTTCGGGATAAGGATTGGCTCTGAAGATTGAGATAGTCGGGCTTGATTGGAAAGTAATAAAATGGTTTTATGTACTCGTTCTGGGTAAAGAGATGATTTTTTAAATTGTTGATTTCCCGGATAGAAGTTTACGTAACCAAATTACGGAACTTTCTTGCTAATAATTTATAAAATTTACTTTTTATATATTTATAACGACTATCAATTAACAATCAATTCAGAACTGGCACGGACTTGGGAAATCCGACTGTCTAATTAAAACAAAGCATTGTGATGGCCCCAACGGGTGTTGACACAATGTGATTTCTGCCCAGTGCTCTGAATGTCAAAGTGAAGAAATTCAAGTAAGCGCGGGTAAACGGCGGGAGTAACTATGACTCTCTTAAGGTAGCCAAATGCCTCGTCATCTAATTAGTGACGCGCATGAATGGATTAACGAGATTTCTTCTGTCCCTATCTACTTCCAACTTCAAAGGTGAAGGAAATGGTGTTGGAAGCGGGGAAGGCCATTACGGACATTCGAGTAAGGAATGTACGTAAGTTGAAAGAGGGTGTTGCAATCGAAGTATGCAGCAGGTCTGATCTGCGAAAAATTACAGAGTGCGAAGGCCTAGCAAAGGCTGGTCTTATCACTTCTATACCTAAACGGATGGGACCAAGGGTGGTGGTACGCGGTGTGCCAAAAGATGTTAGTAATGCTGACTTGCTCCAACAGCTTGCGAGCAAGAATTTGCAGGGCTGTCCGAGAGAGGAAGTAGGAAGTATCCTGGTTTTGCGGAGATATGGTTCGCGTCAAGGCCAGGAGGATGTAATACTCCAGGTAGGGGAAAAAGTACATGAGTGGTTTATGCGGGAGAAGAGGGTTTTTGTTGGGTGGCTCTGCCTACCGGTGCGTGAGTACGAGCTGGTCAGAAGATGCCATGGATGTCTTGACTATGGGCATATGCTACGAAATTGCCCGACTGGGAGTAAACTCTGCGGTAGGTGCGGACTGGGTGATCACCTCGCTTCGAATTGCCGAAACGAGGAGGTTTGCCGCAACTGCCAATTGCGGGGCTTGCCTGGATCCCACTCGGTATATTCTGAGCAATGTCCAGTATATGTGCGTTTGAATGAGAGAGAGCGTGGAAGAATAATCGCCTAAAATGTTGGGTCTAAAATGCTTGCAAGTGAATGGAAATGGTTCGGCTGTTGTAATGAACGAGATATGCGAGGTCATGCATGCAAGTGATTTCTGTGTGGCTCTACTCCAGGAGCCGTATTCATTTGATGGATCGGTAACTGGATTGGGGCACGGAATCCGTATATATGCTAGTGATGCGGTGAATGGTAGGGTAGATGCAGCAATTGCAGTGAGCGACATGAATGTGGAGGTGCTTCTTATTTCGGAGTGCACGAATGAATGGGGTGTATGTGTTTGGTTAAAGAAGGGTGTGATTGAGATGTATGTTGTTTCGATGTACTGCAGGTTCAGTAGTGATATTGAGCCATACCTGCAGTACCTTGATGTCGTGGCAAGAATGTGTGATAAATCACCCTTAGTGATTGGAATGGATGCGAATGCAGTCTCCCCTCTCTGGTATAGCAAGGGAGGGGGCACTGACCGGACAATTCGGAGGGGTAGAGCCCTCGAGGAGTGGATTGTTAGTAGCTGTATGAATGTGATAAATGCACCAAGTGAATGGTACACGTTCAGTGGACCGAACGGGGAGAGTGACATTGACGTTACTCTCTGTAACCGTGCTGGCGACTGTTACGGGTATGAATGGCGAGTCAACGCTGACTGGGGTGTTAGTGATCACAACTTAATCGAGTTTGTGGTTTCTACTCCTATGAGGCTGACTGAGAAAGGGCAAGTACATGGCAGGAGGTGGCGTACCTCCGGTGTAGATTGGTGTGTGTATGAGGATGACGTGCGCACTGAGGTCTGTAGTTTTGGCAGATTTCAGTGTATGGCACTAAATGAGAAAGTGAATGAAATACATCGATGTATTGAGGTTACCAATGACCGATGTATGAAAAGGAATATGCCTGGTAAAAGAAATAGAGTTGCATGGTGGAATAATGAACTGGGAATTAAAAGAACAAATGTTGCTCGGCTGCGTAGGGTATTTCAGCGCTCTAGGCGCCGTGGCGTGAATGTGGAGGGTGCATGGGAAATATATAAAAATGCCAGAGCGGACTACAAGGCCAGCATCAAGTTGGCTAAGGAATCTCACTGGCAGAACTATGTCAGCGTGTGTGGAAATGAGAATGTGTGGGGTCCGGTATACCGTTTATGCATGGGCAGACGTGCTAGATACGATGTATCTAGTATAAAAGTGAATGATAAGTATACGAATAATTGGGAAGATAGTGTTAGGGCATTGATGGATGAGTTTTTCCCGGGAGTGAGTGCCTGGGAAAGAGTGAATGTAGGGCCTAGATACCCTGCGCCATTTGATTGGGAGGAGGTCGACAGGGCTGTCTATAAAACAAGAGTAAGGAAAGCTCCTGGCCTTGATGGTGTGAATGGAGAAATGTTTAGAAGTGTCTGGCGTGCAATGCCCGAGTATGTCTGTGAGTTGTTCAATGAATGTCTGACGAATGGTGTCTTTCCAAAAGAATGGAAGAGGGCGGATGTGGTCATCTTACTCAAGTCCAAGGATAAGATATTGACTGACCCATCCTCTTACAGACCTATATGTCTGTTGTCTGTAATTGGGAAGGTACTCGAACGAATGATGGTGTGCCGGCTGAATATAAGGCTTTCTGAAAGAGGCATATCCAGCTCCCAGTATGGATTTACTGAAGGTAGATCTACTGAGGATGCCTGGATGCGTGCAAGAATGTATGTTGAAGAGAGTAATTGCAAGTATGTGTTAGGGTTGTTTGTCGATTTTAAATCGGCATTCAACTGTTTGAAATGGGATCAAGTGATTGGGAAGCTCCTCGAAGTAGAGTGTAATGAAGTACATCTTTGGATGAGCTATTTCGAGGATAGATATGTAATTGTGAATGGTAAAAATGGGAGCGTCGTGAGACAAATGGTTCGAGGATGCCCACAGGGATCTGTGGCTGGTCCGGCCATTTGGAACATGATGATGAATGACCTGCTACTATTACTGGAGAGAACAGGTTGCAAGGTTGTTGCGTATGCAGATGACCTGCTTCTTTTGATTGAAGGAGATAGTCGTGTGAATCTCGAGACGAGGGGCTCAGAATGTATGAAGCATGTATATGAATGGGGCGAGCGAGTGGGTGTGGGTGTCTCTGAGCGTAAGAGCGAATGTATGCTATTAAAAGGCTCTTTGAGCCTGAGAAGGGTACCTAATGTGAGAATGAGGAATGCGGCGCTGCGGTATTCACCAATGGTTAAATATCTCGGTGTCCGGGTGAGTGAACGCCTGAATTTCAAACCCCATTTGGACTACCTCAGAAAGAAAGTGGTTAGCACCACTGGATGTCTGAGCAGGGTATTAAGGAAAGAATGGGGTATTCGAGGGAGGGCAATGCGAACACTATACAAGGGTTTGTTTGTTGCGTGTATGGCGTATGGTGCCTGTGTATGGGGGGATATAATGAGATTTAGGTATGCTAGAGACAGGATTAATAGTATTCAGCGGTTGGTTCTGTATGCATGCCTGAATGTTTGTAGGACAGTTTCCACCGATGCAATGCAGGTCCTACTGGGAGAAATCCCATGGGATCTGGAGGTGCTCCGTAGGAGTATTCTCTATCGTATGCGGCGGGGCATTGTATTACTGGATAGCTGTCCTGTCCTAAATGAGGAGATTCGGGAACTTGCAGAACGCCAAAGACGGGCTCTAGTCCTGGATAGAATGTATGGAATCTGGCAGCAGCGCTGGAATGAGAGTGAGAAAGGGAGATGGACTCACAAGTTTATCTCATGTGTTAGGTTTGCCTCGGCAAATAAATTTGAATGTGGTCTGTTCCTGGGCTATCTGATAACTGGGCATGGTAGTATTAATGAGTTCTTGTATAAACGAGGATTGAGTGAAAGAGAAGAATGTCTGTGTGGCGCCCCACAGGAAAGTGTATATCACCTCCTAGTGGATTGTGCTTTATATGAGGATCTCCGAGATCTGGATGTTTGTGGCATTAGAATGGATGAAGGTCGAGTGGATCTGAGTGGCGCACTCAGTACACCCGAGAGGAGAGCATGTCTGGCTGAATTTGCAAAAGCACTGTTTGAAAGAAGATTAGGATTAATGAATAGGTAGGGAATGTGCCAGCGAGTGAAACGCAAGGTGGTTACAACTGGATGAAAGACCAAGGTCAGTTCCAGTTGTGCCTTCGGGTCTTGGCAAACCCGCGTACCTGAGCTGGCTTAGCGGTGCCTAGGAATTTACAAGATTCCTTACCGTAGCTCAATGAGCGGAGTACAAACCAAAGTACTCTTAAAACAAAAATAGGTACTACGGGAATCGGGGTGCCCCATGGTGTTAAAACACACTGTGCCCGATAATGGTGAGGCGCCTTAGGCAGCAACGTAGTGGCTGTGGTTGAAACCCATATCGCGGGTACGATCTCCGGATCGCAGGTGGGAGGTAACTGGCAAATGTAGCAATGCATTGCAATTATCTCGGGCGTTGTCACTGCTTATGACAGCAGAGGTTTAGATAGTCCTCGCCACCAGCAGTTGGAGTAGTCAGCTTGTAACTGGCTACTGACTGCTAACTATCATATATGGTAGTGCGCTGATTGAGCGTATCTCAATCCCAATGGTCGTGGGCGACCGGTGTTATTTTGTTTTTTAAGATGCGGCATAGCACCATTAAATATATAGAGACTTCTGTCCCTATCTACTATCTAGCGAAACCACAGCCAAGGGAACGGGCTTGGAATAATTAGCGGGGAAAGAAGACCCTGTTGAGTTTGACTCTAATCTGGCAATGTAAGGAGACCTAAGAGGTGTAGCATAAGTGGGAGATATTAAATTTCGATTTAATATCAACAATGAAATACCACTACTCTTATTGTTTCCTTACTTACTTGATTAAATGGAACGTGTATTATATACATAGCCATTCTTAAAATGTATTTATATGTTTTTATGGTGTTTTGTTTTGATACAAGTTTCTTGTTTGAAATATTATGAGTTTGTTATACATACCAAACAAATTATAATGAAATTATAATTTTTGCTTTTGTGAATTTTAAAATATTAGTTTAATTCGGTATAACTCTTATACTTAGATATGATCCAATTCAAGGACATTTCCAGGTAGGGAGTTTGACTGGGGCGGTACATCTCTCAAATAATAACGGAGGTGTCCCAAGGCCAGCTCAGTGCGGACAGAAACCACACATAGAGCAAAAGGGCAAATGCTGACTTGATCTCGGTATTCAGTACATACAGAGACAGCAAAAGCTCGGCCTATCGATCCTTTTGGTTTAAAGAGTTTTTAACAAGAGGTGTCAGAAAAATTACCACAGGGATAACTGGCTTGTGGCGGCCAAGCGTTCATAGCGACGTCGCTTTTTGATCCTTCGATGTCGGCTCTTCCTATCATTGTGAAGCAAAATTCACCAAGCGTTGGATTGTTCACCCATACAAGGGAACGTGAGCTGGGTTTAGACCGTCGCGAGACAGGTTAGTTTTACCCTACTGATGACAAATATAGTTATTACAACAGCATTCCTGCGTAGTACGAGAGGAACCGCAGGTACGGACAATTGGTACAATACTTGTTCGAGAGAACAGTGGTATGATGCTACGTCCGCTGGATTATGCCTGAACGCCTCTAAGGTCGTATCCGTGCTGGATTGTAATAATAGTAATGGGGTTAATTATATTATATGGTAATATGACGTTGTAAGCTAGACTACATAAGTAATTTAGCGAAAATGTTTTTTACCGAAACCAATTAGTAATATAATATGGGTAATGTGTTTCTTATTATGCACGAGATTCATGTTAAGTGCCAATTATATAATACAAATTGTTTTCATATATAATGTAATACCTTGAATCAATTGTAAACGACTTTGGTATCGGGCAAGGTGTTGTTAATGGAAGAGCAGCTACCATACTGCGATCCACTGAAACTTAACCTATGCTCGATGATTCGAATATTTACTATGCAGATATATAAATATATATATATGTGTATTAAATATAAGGTAGCATGTATAATATTTATACTTGTTATGCATTAATAATTATTTATTAGTTGCGGAGGATGGGTGATGGATATATGATGTATTATATACTTATAAGAAAAAGTATTAATAAGTATTTACACTTATATTAATTATGGCTTTAAAAAATAATATAATATTATATATTTTTTTAAAAAGAACTTATCATAATAATAATAATTATATGATATAATATATAAAATCATTTTGATAAAAGTTTTTAACTTTAACATATTGATATTGTATTGTTGGTTGTTGTGTTGGAATAATAAGTATTTACTAATTTATATTTCTATTTTTGGTTTAATGTATAAATATACTTATAATTATGAGAACTTAATATGATATATATAAGATCTTATATATGATCATTTTGATGAATGGTTGAAATAAACATTAACATATTATTATTGTCATTTATAATTGTTGGGTAAATATACTTATATAAATAAGAATTTAATATGAAATATAATAAAATCATTTTGATGGATAGAAGAAAGAAGGTGGCAATAAACTTTAACATTAAAGTATATTGATATTGTATTGGATCATTATATATCTCTATACATAAGATCAATTAGTTGGATGGATGGTGGGCAATAAGCATTAACTTATTTTTAGTTAATGTATAAATAATGAGAACTTAATATGAAATATAATATATAAAATCATTATTAGATGGACGTTAGCAAAAAATATTCACATTAACGTATATTGATATTGTATAAATATTCTTATAATATAGAACTTATCATAAAAATTTTAAAATATATATAATTTAATAAATTGTATATGATCATTTTATATGATATTAATATGTGGAATAAAATGGCTTATAAAAGTTGGTGGTTAGAAAAAAATTTTAGTAAACTGAAATGTATCTTTACAATGTTATTAGGGTTAATAATGAAAAATGTTTAAAAAAATATATTTTATTTTAGGTTGTTAAATACCCTTTTTCAGCTTCTAGATAGACCAAAAGTTTTCTTTTCGTATTGTTATAAATTATAATTTTAACAATATAAAGTTAACTGAAATGTATCTTTATAGTGTTATTAGGATCAAACTAATAGGGTTAATAATGAAAAATGTTGAAAAATATATA
>CATQJD010000082.1:195000-202500 GCA_958298945.1 Atherix ibis | reverse complement strand
GAACCAAACGTAATGTTACGGCGCCAAAATTGACAACTCATACTGATACCATGAAAGGCGTTGCTTGCTTAAAACAGCAGGACGGTGGACATGGAAGTCGTAAACCGCTAAGGAGTGTGTAACAACTCACCTGCCGAAGCAACTAGCCCTTAAAATGGATGGCGCTCAAGTTGTATGCCTATACATTACCGCTAAAGCAAATGATTTATAAATTAATAAATCTTAAAGCTTTAGTGAGTAGGAGGGTACGATGGTGTGCGTTGAAGTGTTTGGCGTAAGCCTGCATGGAGCCGCCATTGGTACAGATCTTGGTGGTAGTAGCAAATAATCGAATGAGACCTTGGAGGACTGAAGTGGAGAAGGGTTTCGTGTGAACAGTGGTTGATCACGAGTTAGTCGGTCCTAAGTTTATGGTGAAAACCAATGTATATATATAAACTATTAGTTAATATATATATTTAAACGAAAGGGAATACGGTTCCAATTCCGTAACCTGTTAAGTATACGTTTGTTATTAAAAATGGGCTTTTTGCTCATCCTGGTAACAGAAATAACCATAAAGAAACCGTCGAGAGGTATCGGAAGAGTTTTCTTTTCTGTTTCATAGTCGTATCACCATGGAAGTCTTTCGAAGAGAGATATGGTGAATGGACTAGAAGAGCATGGCATTTACTGCTGTGTCGATATTTTCTCCTCGGGCCTTGAAAATTTATGGTAAGGAAACGCAAACTTCTTAACAGGCCGTACCTATATCCGCAGCTGGTCTCCAAGGTGAAGAGTCTCTAGTCGATAGAATAATGTAGGTAAGGGAAGTCGGCAAATTAGATCCGTAACTTCGGGATAAGGATTGGCTCTGAAGATTGAGATAGTCGGGCTTGATTGGAAAGTAATAAAATGGTTTTATGTACTCGTTCTGGGTAAAGAGATGATTTTTTAAATTGTTGATTTCCCGGATAGAAGTTTACGTAACCAAATTACGGAACTTTCTTGCTAATAATTTATAAAATTTACTTTTTATATATTTATAACGACTATCAATTAACAATCAATTCAGAACTGGCACGGACTTGGGAAATCCGACTGTCTAATTAAAACAAAGCATTGTGATGGCCCCAACGGGTGTTGACACAATGTGATTTCTGCCCAGTGCTCTGAATGTCAAAGTGAAGAAATTCAAGTAAGCGCGGGTAAACGGCGGGAGTAACTATGACTCTCTTAAGGTAGCCAAATGCCTCGTCATCTAATTAGTGACGCGCATGAATGGATTAACGAGATTTCTTCTGTCCCTATCTACTCTACCGTCTACGGCGGGGCATCCCGCTTGAAGGTTGTGCGGTTATGAATGATGATGTTCGGAATCTCAGTCCGCGCCATCAGCGTGTACTGGTTCTGAACAAGATGCGTGAGATATGGCAGCAACGATGGGATGAGAGTGTGAATGGCAGATGGACGCATATGTTCATCCCGAATGTGTGCTTTGCATCTGCGTATGGATTTGAGTTTGGTCTGTCCCTTGGGTATTTGCTCACGGGGCATGGCAGTATGAATGGGTTCCTGTGCAGGCGTGGACTGGCCACGGAGGCTAGATGCCCATGCGGGGCGGCGGAGGAGAGTGCTAAGCACCTTCTCGTAGAGTGTAGCCTGTATGGGGATTTGCGTGACTTAGGTGCTTGTGGGATCGTAGTGAATGGTGATAGTGTGGATGTGAGTGGTGTATTGAGCGTGAGAGAAAGGTATGAATGCTTGAATGCGTTTGCCGTGGCACTTTTTGAGAGAAGAATGAGAATGGTGCGTGAATGAGTGCGTGAATGACACGCAGGGTGGCTACAACCGGGTGAAAGACCAAGGTCGATTCCGGTTGTACCTTCGGGTTTTGGCGAACCCGCGTACCTGAGCTGGCCTAGCGGTGCCTAGGAATTTACAAGATTCCTTACCGTAGCTTTAACGAGCGGAGTACAAACCAAAGTACTCTTAAAACAAAAATGGGTACCACGGGGATCGGGAGCCCCACAGTAGAATATACTGTGCCCGATCGAGGTGAGGCGCCATTTGGCAGCAACGTGGTGGTTGTGGTTAATACCCATGTCGCGGGTACGGTCTTCGGATCGCAGGTGTGAGGTAACTGGCAAATGTAGCAATGCATTGCACTTATCTCGGGCACTGTCACTGCTTATGACAGTAGAGGTTTAGATAGTCCTCGCCACCAGCAGGTGGAGAGTCAGCTTGTAACTGATTCTATCTGCTAACTGCCAGTAATGGTGGTGCGTTGATTGAGCGTATCTCGATCCCTATAGTCGTAGGCGACTCGTGGTCTAAAGCATTGGCAACAAAATCACGTTAAATAATAACCTTTCACTGTCCCTATCTACTATCTAGCGAAACCACAGCCAAGGGAACGGGCTTGGAATAATTAGCGGGGAAAGAAGACCCTGTTGAGTTTGACTCTAATCTGGCAATGTAAGGAGACCTAAGAGGTGTAGCATAAGTGGGAGATATTAAATTTCGATTTAATATCAACAATGAAATACCACTACTCTTATTGTTTCCTTACTTACTTGATTAAATGGAACGTGTATTATATACATAGCCATTCTTAAAATGTATTTATATGTTTTTATGGTGTTTTGTTTTGATACAAGTTTCTTGTTTGAAATATTATGAGTTTGTTATACATACCAAACAAATTATAATGAAATTATAATTTTTGCTTTTGTGAATTTTAAAATATTAGTTTAATTCGGTATAACTCTTATACTTAGATATGATCCAATTCAAGGACATTTCCAGGTAGGGAGTTTGACTGGGGCGGTACATCTCTCAAATAATAACGGAGGTGTCCCAAGGCCAGCTCAGTGCGGACAGAAACCACACATAGAGCAAAAGGGCAAATGCTGACTTGATCTCGGTATTCAGTACATACAGAGACAGCAAAAGCTCGGCCTATCGATCCTTTTGGTTTAAAGAGTTTTTAACAAGAGGTGTCAGAAAAATTACCACAGGGATAACTGGCTTGTGGCGGCCAAGCGTTCATAGCGACGTCGCTTTTTGATCCTTCGATGTCGGCTCTTCCTATCATTGTGAAGCAAAATTCACCAAGCGTTGGATTGTTCACCCATACAAGGGAACGTGAGCTGGGTTTAGACCGTCGCGAGACAGGTTAGTTTTACCCTACTGATGACAAATATAGTTATTACAACAGCATTCCTGCGTAGTACGAGAGGAACCGCAGGTACGGACAATTGGTACAATACTTGTTCGAGAGAACAGTGGTATGATGCTACGTCCGCTGGATTATGCCTGAACGCCTCTAAGGTCGTATCCGTGCTGGATTGTAATAATAGTAATGGGGTTAATTATATTATATGGTAATATGACGTTGTAAGCTAGACTACATAAGTAATTTAGCGAAAATGTTTTTTACCGAAACCAATTAGTAATATAATATGGGTAATGTGTTTCTTATTATGCACGAGATTCATGTTAAGTGCCAATTATATAATACAAATTGTTTTCATATATAATGTAATACCTTGAATCAATTGTAAACGACTTTGGTATCGGGCAAGGTGTTGTTAATGGAAGAGCAGCTACCATACTGCGATCCACTGAAACTTAACCTATGCTCGATGATTCGAATATTTACTATGCAGATATATAAATATATATATATGTGTATTAAATATAAGGTAGCATGTATAATATTTATACTTGTTATGCATTAATAATTATTTATTAGTTGCGGAGGATGGGTGATGGATATATGATGTATTATATACTTATAAGAAAAAGTATTAATAAGTATTTACACTTATATTAATTATGGCTTTAAAAAATAATATAATATTATATATTTTTTTAAAAAGAACTTATCATAATAATAATAATTATATGATATAATATATAAAATCATTTTGATAAAAGTTTTTAACTTTAACATATTGATATTGTATTGTTGGTTGTTGTGTTGGAATAATAAGTATTTACTAATTTATATTTCTATTTTTGGTTTAATGTATAAATATACTTATAATTATGAGAACTTAATATGATATATATAAGATCTTATATATGATCATTTTGATGAATGGTTGAAATAAACATTAACATATTATTATTGTCATTTATAATTGTTGGGTAAATATACTTATATAAATAAGAATTTAATATGAAATATAATAAAATCATTTTGATGGATAGAAGAAAGAAGGTGGCAATAAACTTTAACATTAAAGTATATTGATATTGTATTGGATCATTATATATCTCTATACATAAGATCAATTAGTTGGATGGATGGTGGGCAATAAGCATTAACTTATTTTTAGTTAATGTATAAATAATGAGAACTTAATATGAAATATAATATATAAAATCATTATTAGATGGACGTTAGCAAAAAATATTCACATTAACGTATATTGATATTGTATAAATATTCTTATAATATAGAACTTATCATAAAAATTTTAAAATATATATAATTTAATAAATTGTATATGATCATTTTATATGATATTAATATGTGGAATAAGCATTTTAGGTTTTTTGTTGAACAAATGGATGGTATAACTAATAATAAAATGGCTTATAAAAGTTGGTGGTTAGAAAAAAATTTTAGTAAACTGAAATGTATCTTTACAATGTTATTAGGGTTAATAATGAAAAATGTTTAAAAAAATATATTTTATTTTAGGTTGTTAAATACCCTTTTTCAGCTTCTAGATAGACCAAAAGTTTTCTTTTCGTATTGTTATAAATTATAATTTTAACAATATAAAGTTAACTGAAATGTATCTTTATAGTGTTATTAGGATCAAACTAATAGGTTAATAATGAAAAATGTTGAAAAAAATATATTTTATTTTAGGTTGTTAAATACCCTTTTTCAGCTTCTAGATAGACCAAAAGTTTTCTTTTCGTATTGTTATAAATTATAATTTTAACAATATAAAGTTAACTGAAATATATCTTTATAGTGTTATTAGGATCAAACTAATAGGTTAATAATGAAAAATGTTGAAAAAAATATATTTTATTTTAGGTTGTTAAATACACTTTTTCAGCTTCTAGATAGACCAAAAGTTTTCTTTTCGTATTGTTATAAATTATAATTTTAACAATATAAAGTTAACTGAAATGTATCTTTATAGTGTTATTAGGATCAAACTAATAGGGTTAATAATGAAAAATGTTGAAAAATATATATTTTATTTTAGGTTGTTAAATACCCTTTTTCAGCTTCTAGATAGACCTAAAATTTATATTAAAATAATATAAATTATATGTTAAAATTTACCAAATCGACTTAAATTTTTTTGATTTATTATTAATTTATATTTTTATACATAAATATTGAAAAATATTATGAAATTTGTTGTGTTTTGAAAAAAGTGCAAAAAAAGGACCAATCCTACTTTTTTTTAAAAACTGATATAAGTTTAGGTCTCGACTATCTCTTTTTTAAAAATGGTCTATTTTCATATGTTTTGAATATACAAAACATACTTGTGCTTTCAAAAAAAATAATTTTAAAAATTGACTATTTTATAGTATCAATTTGATATGTTGTTAATATGAATGTGAACCAAAAATAAATTGGTACAAAATACCATATAAAAACAAGGTTATACACAATATAGTAAATGTATATACATAATGTTATACATAAATTAAAATGCTTTTATAAAATAATATAATTATATAATATTCTGGTTGATCCTGCCAGTAGTTATATGCTTGTCTCAAAGATTAAGCCATGCATGTCTAAGTACATACATAAATAAAGTGAAACCGCAAAAGGCTCATTATATCAGTTATGGTTTATTAGATCATAAACAGTTACTTGGATAACTGTGGCAATTCTAGAGCTAATACATGCAATGATAACACGGACCTTTTGGAACGTGTGCTTTTATTAGGCCAAAAACCAAGCGATTATTTATAATCGTATAATATGGTTGAACTCTAGATAATTTGCCGATCGTACGGTCTTAGTACCGACGACAGATCTTTCAAATGTCTGCCCTATCAACTATTGATGGTAGTATCTTGGACTACCATGGTTGCAACGGGTAACGGGGAATCAGGGTTCGATTCCGGAGAGGGAGCCTGAGAAACGGCTACCACATCTAAGGAAGGCAGCAGGCGCGTAAATTACCCACTCCCAGTACGGGGAGGTAGTGACGAAAAATAACAATACAGGACTCATATCCGAGGCCCTGTAATTGGAATGAGTACACTTTAAATCCTTTAACAAGGACCTATTGGAGGGCAAGTCTGGTGCCAGCAGCCGCGGTAATTCCAGCTCCAATAGCGTATATTAAAGTTGTTGCGGTTAAAACGTTCGTAGTTGAATTTGTGCTTCACACGGGTAGTACACCTAAAATATAGGTTAGTACATTACCTTGTGTGCTAGCGTATTACTGGAGGGCTATTGCTTATATATTTATATGTTTGTAATAGCCCTATATAAAGCTGCTATAATGCTCTTTATTGAGTGTTATTGTGGACAGTACAATTACTTTGAACAAATTAAAGTGCTTAAAGCAGGCTTTAAATGCCTGAATATTTTGTGCATGGAATAATGGAATAAGACCTCTGTTCTACTTTCATTGGTTTTTAGATCAAGAGGTAATGATTAATAGAAGCAGTTGGGGGCATTAGTATTACGACGCGAGAGGTGAAATTCTTGGACCGTCGTAAGACTAACTTAAGCGAAAGCATTTGCCAAAGATGTTTTCATTAATCAAGAACGAAAGTTAGAGGTTCGAAGGCGATCAGATACCGCCCTAGTTCTAACCATAAACGATGCCAGCTAGCAATTGGGTATAGCTACTACTATGGCTTTCTCAGTCGCTTCCCGGGAAACCAAAGCTTTTGGGCTCCGGGGGAAGTATGGTTGCAAAGCTGAAACTTAAAGGAATTGACGGAAGGGCACCACCAGGAGTGGAGCCTGCGGCTTAATTTGACTCAACACGGGAAAACTTACCAGGTCCGAACATAAATGAGTAAGACAGATTGATAGCTCTTTCTCGAATCTATGGGTGGTGGTGCATGGCCGTTCTTAGTTCGTGGAGTGATTTGTCTGGTTAATTCCGATAACGAACGAGACTCAAATATATTAAATAGATGCTTTCAGGATTATGGCGTTGAAGCTTTGCATAGCTTTCATTCATAATACTTTTATAGTATTTGATTGTATATGCTAATGTGAGTGGAGTCGTACCTGTTTGTTTGTTCTATAAAAAAAGAACGATTGCTTCTTAAATGGACAAGTTGCGTTTAGCAATAATGAGATTGAGCAATAACAGGTCTGTGATGCCCTTAGATGTCCTGGGCTGCACGCGCGCTACAATGAAAGTATCAACGTGTATTTCCTAGACCGAGAGGTCCGGGTAAACCGCTGAATCACTTTCATGCTTGGGATTGTGAACTGAAACTGTTCACATGAACTTGGAATTCCCAGTAAGTGCGAGTCATTAACTCGTATTGATCAAGTCC
>CATQJD010000082.1:187500-190000 GCA_958298945.1 Atherix ibis | reverse complement strand
TAATAATTATTTATTAGTTGCGGAGGATGGGTGATGGATATATGATGTATTATATACTTATAAGAAAAAGTATTAATAAGTATTTACACTTATATTAATTATGGCTTTAAAAAATAATATAATATTATATATTTTTTTAAAAAGAACTTATCATAATAATAATAATTATATGATATAATATATAAAATCATTTTGATAAAAGTTTTTAACTTTAACATATTGATATTGTATTGTTGGTTGTTGTGTTGGAATAATAAGTATTTACTAATTTATATTTCTATTTTTGGTTTAATGTATAAATATACTTATAATTATGAGAACTTAATATGATATATATAAGATCTTATATATGATCATTTTGATGAATGGTTGAAATAAACATTAACATATTATTATTGTCATTTATAATTGTTGGGTAAATATACTTATATAAATAAGAATTTAATATGAAATATAATAAAATCATTTTGATGGATAGAAGAAAGAAGGTGGCAATAAACTTTAACATTAAAGTATATTGATATTGTATTGGATCATTATATATCTCTATACATAAGATCAATTAGTTGGATGGATGGTGGGCAATAAGCATTAACTTATTTTTAGTTAATGTATAAATAATGAGAACTTAATATGAAATATAATATATAAAATCATTATTAGATGGACGTTAGCAAAAAATATTCACATTAACGTATATTGATATTGTATAAATATTCTTATAATATAGAACTTATCATAAAAATTTTAAAATATATATAATTTAATAAATTGTATATGATCATTTTATATGATATTAATATGTGGAATAAGCATTTTAGGTTTTTTGTTGAACAAATGGATGGTATAACTAATAATAAAATGGCTTATAAAAGTTGGTGGTTAGAAAAAAATTTTAGTAAACTGAAATGTATCTTTACAATGTTATTAGGGTTAATAATGAAAAATGTTTAAAAAAATATATTTTATTTTAGGTTGTTAAATACCCTTTTTCAGCTTCTAGATAGACCAAAAGTTTTCTTTTCGTATTGTTATAAATTATAATTTTAACAATATAAAGTTAACTGAAATGTATCTTTATAGTGTTATTAGGATCAAACTAATAGGTTAATAATGAAAAATGTTGAAAAAAATATATTTTATTTTAGGTTGTTAAATACCCTTTTTCAGCTTCTAGATAGACCAAAAGTTTTCTTTTCGTATTGTTATAAATTATAATTTTAACAATATAAAGTTAACTGAAATATATCTTTATAGTGTTATTAGGATCAAACTAATAGGTTAATAATGAAAAATGTTGAAAAAAATATATTTTATTTTAGGTTGTTAAATACACTTTTTCAGCTTCTAGATAGACCAAAAGTTTTCTTTTCGTATTGTTATAAATTATAATTTTAACAATATAAAGTTAACTGAAATGTATCTTTATAGTGTTATTAGGATCAAACTAATAGGGTTAATAATGAAAAATGTTGAAAAATATATATTTTATTTTAGGTTGTTAAATACCCTTTTTCAGCTTCTAGATAGACCTAAAATTTATATTAAAATAATATAAATTATATGTTAAAATTTACCAAATCGACTTAAATTTTTTTGATTTATTATTAATTTATATTTTTATACATAAATATTGAAAAATATTATGAAATTTGTTGTGTTTTGAAAAAAGTGCAAAAAAAGGACCAATCCTACTTTTTTTTAAAAACTGATATAAGTTTAGGTCTCGACTATCTCTTTTTTAAAAATGGTCTATTTTCATATGTTTTGAATATACAAAACATACTTGTGCTTTCAAAAAAAATAATTTTAAAAATTGACTATTTTATAGTATCAATTTGATATGTTGTTAATATGAATGTGAACCAAAAATAAATTGGTACAAAATACCATATAAAAACAAGGTTATACACAATATAGTAAATGTATATACATAATGTTATACATAAATTAAAATGCTTTTATAAAATAATATAATTATATAATATTCTGGTTGATCCTGCCAGTAGTTATATGCTTGTCTCAAAGATTAAGCCATGCATGTCTAAGTACATACATAAATAAAGTGAAACCGCAAAAGGCTCATTATATCAGTTATGGTTTATTAGATCATAAACAGTTACTTGGATAACTGTGGCAATTCTAGAGCTAATACATGCAATGATAACACGGACCTTTTGGAACGTGTGCTTTTATTAGGCCAAAAACCAAGCGATTATTTATAATCGTATAATATGGTTGAACTCTAGATAATTTGCCGATCGTACGGTCTTAGTACCGACGACAGATCTTTCAAATGTCTGCCCTATCAACTATTGATGGTAGTATCTTGGACTACCATGGTTGCAACGGGTAACGGGGAATCAGGGTTCGATTCCGGAGAGGGAGCCTGAGAAACGGCTACCACATCTAAGGAAGGCAGCAGGCGCGTAAATTACCCACTCCCAGTACGGGGAGGTAGTGACGAAAAATAACAATACAGGACTCATATCCGAGGCCC
>CATQJD010000082.1:180000-182500 GCA_958298945.1 Atherix ibis | reverse complement strand
TTGACTCTAATCTGGCAATGTAAGGAGACCTAAGAGGTGTAGCATAAGTGGGAGATATTAAATTTCGATTTAATATCAACAATGAAATACCACTACTCTTATTGTTTCCTTACTTACTTGATTAAATGGAACGTGTATTATATACATAGCCATTCTTAAAATGTATTTATATGTTTTTATGGTGTTTTGTTTTGATACAAGTTTCTTGTTTGAAATATTATGAGTTTGTTATACATACCAAACAAATTATAATGAAATTATAATTTTTGCTTTTGTGAATTTTAAAATATTAGTTTAATTCGGTATAACTCTTATACTTAGATATGATCCAATTCAAGGACATTTCCAGGTAGGGAGTTTGACTGGGGCGGTACATCTCTCAAATAATAACGGAGGTGTCCCAAGGCCAGCTCAGTGCGGACAGAAACCACACATAGAGCAAAAGGGCAAATGCTGACTTGATCTCGGTATTCAGTACATACAGAGACAGCAAAAGCTCGGCCTATCGATCCTTTTGGTTTAAAGAGTTTTTAACAAGAGGTGTCAGAAAAATTACCACAGGGATAACTGGCTTGTGGCGGCCAAGCGTTCATAGCGACGTCGCTTTTTGATCCTTCGATGTCGGCTCTTCCTATCATTGTGAAGCAAAATTCACCAAGCGTTGGATTGTTCACCCATACAAGGGAACGTGAGCTGGGTTTAGACCGTCGCGAGACAGGTTAGTTTTACCCTACTGATGACAAATATAGTTATTACAACAGCATTCCTGCGTAGTACGAGAGGAACCGCAGGTACGGACAATTGGTACAATACTTGTTCGAGAGAACAGTGGTATGATGCTACGTCCGCTGGATTATGCCTGAACGCCTCTAAGGTCGTATCCGTGCTGGATTGTAATAATAGTAATGGGGTTAATTATATTATATGGTAATATGACGTTGTAAGCTAGACTACATAAGTAATTTAGCGAAAATGTTTTTTACCGAAACCAATTAGTAATATAATATGGGTAATGTGTTTCTTATTATGCACGAGATTCATGTTAAGTGCCAATTATATAATACAAATTGTTTTCATATATAATGTAATACCTTGAATCAATTGTAAACGACTTTGGTATCGGGCAAGGTGTTGTTAATGGAAGAGCAGCTACCATACTGCGATCCACTGAAACTTAACCTATGCTCGATGATTCGAATATTTACTATGCAGATATATAAATATATATATATGTGTATTAAATATAAGGTAGCATGTATAATATTTATACTTGTTATGCATTAATAATTATTTATTAGTTGCGGAGGATGGGTGATGGATATATGATGTATTATATACTTATAAGAAAAAGTATTAATAAGTATTTACACTTATATTAATTATGGCTTTAAAAAATAATATAATATTATATATTTTTTTAAAAAGAACTTATCATAATAATAATAATTATATGATATAATATATAAAATCATTTTGATAAAAGTTTTTAACTTTAACATATTGATATTGTATTGTTGGTTGTTGTGTTGGAATAATAAGTATTTACTAATTTATATTTCTATTTTTGGTTTAATGTATAAATATACTTATAATTATGAGAACTTAATATGATATATATAAGATCTTATATATGATCATTTTGATGAATGGTTGAAATAAACATTAACATATTATTATTGTCATTTATAATTGTTGGGTAAATATACTTATATAAATAAGAATTTAATATGAAATATAATAAAATCATTTTGATGGATAGAAGAAAGAAGGTGGCAATAAACTTTAACATTAAAGTATATTGATATTGTATTGGATCATTATATATCTCTATACATAAGATCAATTAGTTGGATGGATGGTGGGCAATAAGCATTAACTTATTTTTAGTTAATGTATAAATAATGAGAACTTAATATGAAATATAATATATAAAATCATTATTAGATGGACGTTAGCAAAAAATATTCACATTAACGTATATTGATATTGTATAAATATTCTTATAATATAGAACTTATCATAAAAATTTTAAAATATATATAATTTAATAAATTGTATATGATCATTTTATATGATATTAATATGTGGAATAAAATGGCTTATAAAAGTTGGTGGTTAGAAAAAAATTTTAGTAAACTGAAATGTATCTTTACAATGTTATTAGGGTTAATAATGAAAAATGTTTAAAAAAATATATTTTATTTTAGGTTGTTAAATACCCTTTTTCAGCTTCTAGATAGACCAAAAGTTTTCTTTTCGTATTGTTATAAATTATAATTTTAACAATATAAAGTTAACTGAAATGTATCTTTATAGTGTTATTAGGATCAAACTAATAGGGTTAATAATGAAAAATGTTGAAAAATATATATTTTATTTTAGGTTGTTAAATACCCTTTTTCAGCTTCTAGATAGACCAAAAGTTTTTTTTTCGTATTGTTATAAATTATAATTTTAACAATATAAAGTTAACTGAAATGTATCTTTATAGTGTTATTAG
>CATQJD010000082.1:170000-172500 GCA_958298945.1 Atherix ibis | reverse complement strand
TGACGTTGTAAGCTAGACTACATAAGTAATTTAGCGAAAATGTTTTTTACCGAAACCAATTAGTAATATAATATGGGTAATGTGTTTCTTATTATGCACGAGATTCATGTTAAGTGCCAATTATATAATACAAATTGTTTTCATATATAATGTAATACCTTGAATCAATTGTAAACGACTTTGGTATCGGGCAAGGTGTTGTTAATGGAAGAGCAGCTACCATACTGCGATCCACTGAAACTTAACCTATGCTCGATGATTCGAATATTTACTATGCAGATATATAAATATATATATATGTGTATTAAATATAAGGTAGCATGTATAATATTTATACTTGTTATGCATTAATAATTATTTATTAGTTGCGGAGGATGGGTGATGGATATATGATGTATTATATACTTATAAGAAAAAGTATTAATAAGTATTTACACTTATATTAATTATGGCTTTAAAAAATAATATAATATTATATATTTTTTTAAAAAGAACTTATCATAATAATAATAATTATATGATATAATATATAAAATCATTTTGATAAAAGTTTTTAACTTTAACATATTGATATTGTATTGTTGGTTGTTGTGTTGGAATAATAAGTATTTACTAATTTATATTTCTATTTTTGGTTTAATGTATAAATATACTTATAATTATGAGAACTTAATATGATATATATAAGATCTTATATATGATCATTTTGATGAATGGTTGAAATAAACATTAACATATTATTATTGTCATTTATAATTGTTGGGTAAATATACTTATATAAATAAGAATTTAATATGAAATATAATAAAATCATTTTGATGGATAGAAGAAAGAAGGTGGCAATAAACTTTAACATTAAAGTATATTGATATTGTATTGGATCATTATATATCTCTATACATAAGATCAATTAGTTGGATGGATGGTGGGCAATAAGCATTAACTTATTTTTAGTTAATGTATAAATAATGAGAACTTAATATGAAATATAATATATAAAATCATTATTAGATGGACGTTAGCAAAAAATATTCACATTAACGTATATTGATATTGTATAAATATTCTTATAATATAGAACTTATCATAAAAATTTTAAAATATATATAATTTAATAAATTGTATATGATCATTTTATATGATATTAATATGTGGAATAAGCATTTTAGGTTTTTTGTTGAACAAATGGATGGTATAACTAATAATAAAATGGCTTATAAAAGTTGGTGGTTAGAAAAAAATTTTAGTAAACTGAAATGTATCTTTACAATGTTATTAGGGTTAATAATGAAAAATGTTTAAAAAAATATATTTTATTTTAGGTTGTTAAATACCCTTTTTCAGCTTCTAGATAGACCAAAAGTTTTCTTTTCGTATTGTTATAAATTATAATTTTAACAATATAAAGTTAACTGAAATGTATCTTTATAGTGTTATTAGGATCAAACTAATAGGTTAATAATGAAAAATGTTGAAAAAAATATATTTTATTTTAGGTTGTTAAATACCCTTTTTCAGCTTCTAGATAGACCAAAAGTTTTCTTTTCGTATTGTTATAAATTATAATTTTAACAATATAAAGTTAACTGAAATATATCTTTATAGTGTTATTAGGATCAAACTAATAGGTTAATAATGAAAAATGTTGAAAAAAATATATTTTATTTTAGGTTGTTAAATACACTTTTTCAGCTTCTAGATAGACCAAAAGTTTTCTTTTCGTATTGTTATAAATTATAATTTTAACAATATAAAGTTAACTGAAATGTATCTTTATAGTGTTATTAGGATCAAACTAATAGGGTTAATAATGAAAAATGTTGAAAAATATATATTTTATTTTAGGTTGTTAAATACCCTTTTTCAGCTTCTAGATAGACCTAAAATTTATATTAAAATAATATAAATTATATGTTAAAATTTACCAAATCGACTTAAATTTTTTTGATTTATTATTAATTTATATTTTTATACATAAATATTGAAAAATATTATGAAATTTGTTGTGTTTTGAAAAAAGTGCAAAAAAAGGACCAATCCTACTTTTTTTTAAAAACTGATATAAGTTTAGGTCTCGACTATCTCTTTTTTAAAAATGGTCTATTTTCATATGTTTTGAATATACAAAACATACTTGTGCTTTCAAAAAAAATAATTTTAAAAATTGACTATTTTATAGTATCAATTTGATATGTTGTTAATATGAATGTGAACCAAAAATAAATTGGTACAAAATACCATATAAAAACAAGGTTATACACAATATAGTAAATGTATATACATAATGTTATACATAAATTAAAATGCTTTTATAAAATAATATAATTATATAATATTCTGGTTGATCCTGCCAGTAGTTATATGCTTGTCTCAAAGATTAAGCCATGCATGTCTAAGTACATACATAAATAAAGTGAAACCGCAAAAGGCTCATTATATCAGTTATGGTTTATTAGATCATAAACAGTTACTTGGATAACTGTGGCAATTCTAGAGCTAA
>CATQJD010000082.1:150000-167500 GCA_958298945.1 Atherix ibis | reverse complement strand
AAATATTATTACAATATAATAAAATATTAAAAAAATGATATAATATTAGCATTATTATATAGCAGAAAAAATTACTGACTATAATAATAAAAAATTTAAAAATTTATTTATAACCTCAACTCATATGAGACTACTCCCTGAATTTAAGCATATTAATGAGGGAAGGAAAAGAAACTAACAAGGATTTTCTTAGTAGCGGCGAGCGAAAAGAAAATAGTTCAGCACTAAGTTATTTTGTATATTATTTACAAATATAAGATGCAGTGTATAGAATGTCTATAATTTAGTATTAAATATTAATAGTTTAAGTCCTTCTTAAAGGGGGCCAATTACCCAAAGAGGGTGCCAGGCCCGTAAAACATTAATATATACTAAAAGACATTTCTTAAGAGTCGTGTTGCTTGATAGTGCAGCACTAATTGGGTGGTAAACTCCATCTAAAACTAAATATGACCATGAGACCGATAGCAAACAAGTACCGTGAGGGAAAGTTGAAAAGAACTCTGAATAGAGAGTTAAAAAGTACGTGAAACTGTTTAGAGGTTAAGCCTGATGAATCTAAATATCAATTGCGGAAAAGTCATCAATAAGCATATAGTTTTAATATAAAATATATAATTATTGTGCATTTTTTCCGTAAAAGACATTGTAATCTGTTATAAACAAAATTTATCATAAGGTATTAAAGTAAAAAAGTTTATATATGTATTAGCTGTTATGGCTTATATTTTATAAAATTGCAAATATAATACTGGATAAATATATAACAGCACATAAATATATAATGCTAACATCAATGAAGATGTTGTAAATATATATGTATATATTTTATAAATATATATATTATAAGCATTTATATTATTGACAATGCTTTAGATTTAGAATACCTTCGGGACCCGTCTTGAAACACGGACCAAGAAGTCTAACATATGTGCAAGTCATTAGGTATTATTTAAAACCTAAAGGCGTAATTAACTTAAATGTTAATATTGGATTATTTTATATTTAATATTTACTATTATTATAAAGTTCATCCAGGGACGTTTTATATAGTTATGTATTTTAATATCTGATATTATTTATACCTCTAACTAAAGCGTACCTTGAGCATATATGTTGTGACCCGAAAGATGGTGAACTATACCTGATCAGGTTGAAGTCAGGGGAAACCCTGATGGAAGACCGAAACAGTTCTGACGTGCAAATCGATTGTCAGAATTGGGTATAGGGGCGAAAGACCAATCGAACCATCTAGTAGCTGGTTCCCTCCGAAGTTTCCCTCAGGATAGCTGGTGCAAATAAATATTATATAATATAATCTTATCTGGTAAAGCGAATGATTAGAGGCATTAGGGCCGAAACGACCTTAACCTATTCTCAAACTTTAAATGGGTAAGAACCTTATCTTTCTTGATATGAAGATTAGGTTATGATATATTGTGCCTAGTGGGCCACTTTTGGTAAGCAGAACTGGCGCTGTGGGATGAACCAAACGTAATGTTACGGCGCCAAAATTGACAACTCATACTGATACCATGAAAGGCGTTGCTTGCTTAAAACAGCAGGACGGTGGACATGGAAGTCGTAAACCGCTAAGGAGTGTGTAACAACTCACCTGCCGAAGCAACTAGCCCTTAAAATGGATGGCGCTCAAGTTGTATGCCTATACATTACCGCTAAAGCAAATGATTTATAAATTAATAAATCTTAAAGCTTTAGTGAGTAGGAGGGTACGATGGTGTGCGTTGAAGTGTTTGGCGTAAGCCTGCATGGAGCCGCCATTGGTACAGATCTTGGTGGTAGTAGCAAATAATCGAATGAGACCTTGGAGGACTGAAGTGGAGAAGGGTTTCGTGTGAACAGTGGTTGATCACGAGTTAGTCGGTCCTAAGTTTATGGTGAAAACCAATGTATATATATAAACTATTAGTTAATATATATATTTAAACGAAAGGGAATACGGTTCCAATTCCGTAACCTGTTAAGTATACGTTTGTTATTAAAAATGGGCTTTTTGCTCATCCTGGTAACAGAAATAACCATAAAGAAACCGTCGAGAGGTATCGGAAGAGTTTTCTTTTCTGTTTCATAGTCGTATCACCATGGAAGTCTTTCGAAGAGAGATATGGTGAATGGACTAGAAGAGCATGGCATTTACTGCTGTGTCGATATTTTCTCCTCGGGCCTTGAAAATTTATGGTAAGGAAACGCAAACTTCTTAACAGGCCGTACCTATATCCGCAGCTGGTCTCCAAGGTGAAGAGTCTCTAGTCGATAGAATAATGTAGGTAAGGGAAGTCGGCAAATTAGATCCGTAACTTCGGGATAAGGATTGGCTCTGAAGATTGAGATAGTCGGGCTTGATTGGAAAGTAATAAAATGGTTTTATGTACTCGTTCTGGGTAAAGAGATGATTTTTTAAATTGTTGATTTCCCGGATAGAAGTTTACGTAACCAAATTACGGAACTTTCTTGCTAATAATTTATAAAATTTACTTTTTATATATTTATAACGACTATCAATTAACAATCAATTCAGAACTGGCACGGACTTGGGAAATCCGACTGTCTAATTAAAACAAAGCATTGTGATGGCCCCAACGGGTGTTGACACAATGTGATTTCTGCCCAGTGCTCTGAATGTCAAAGTGAAGAAATTCAAGTAAGCGCGGGTAAACGGCGGGAGTAACTATGACTCTCTTAAGGTAGCCAAATGCCTCGTCATCTAATTAGTGACGCGCATGAATGGATTAACGAGATTTCTTCTGTCCCTATCTACTCAGTAGTGTTTGAATTCTCGAACAGTGCGGTTGTGTTTCGATTCTATGCGAAAAAACGAAGTATTTAGCAGTAATTGTATTTTTACGACTATATCTATTGAAATTGATTGTGAGTTAGAAAAACATTGAAAAAAGACTAAGATAGACTGTTTTTTGAACGGCTAGGGTAAAAAAAGGCAAGAGGCTGTGTCTGCCAAAGTGTAGCCGAAAATTCAGATAAAAAAACGTTACTAATAGCGAGAAAACAGCAAAAACAGTTTACGTACATACGTTAATTTTACGTACATAAGTGAAATTTGGCCTGTAGTTTGGGTGAAAATATCGTGCGTGCAAGTGAAAAATCTGTGCATAGAAAAGCGGACAGACGGTCATAAGAGACCACAAAAAAATTTCGCTAGTTAAATTCCCATAAGCAGAGGCTGCATAGCGGTACTCTGCTTGTGCGGAAATTTGATTGGCCAGCTGCAGTGAACATCTGGTGTGGCCTGATATTGAGAGGCTGTAGCAGTGACCACTTGGTACCAACCAAGTGGGAGGTTTGTAGACGAGTCCAGTTGGGACCGAAAAATCGCCGGCGAGCGACCGAATAATTTTTTATTCACCGACGCATTTCGTCGACGGCCGCCATTTTTTTTTTTTTTTTTTTTTTTTTTTTTTTTTTTTTTTTTTTTTTTTTTTTTTTTTTTTTTTTTTTTTTTTTTTTTTTTTTGAAAAAAAAAAACAAAAAAAAATTTTTTTGCGTACTTTTGAACAAAACTTAAAGAAAAAATAAAATTATTATTATTTCCATATTTTGGGGACTCTAGATTTTTAGGAACGAATCTTGGTTTGCGATTTTGTGTAAAATATTTTTATTTGCTTTTCACGTATTTCGTGATTTCGTATTTTGTGGCGCCCCGCAAGTATGAAGACGGAGAAAAAGAAGCGCCCATCGGAGAAGAAGAGGCGTCTTCTTCTTGATGAGGTAGAGGCGGATCTGGTGTCCGCATCTATTTTTAAAGCTGATGCTGTGGACGATTGTGCGTCTGAGGTTGGTGTGCCAGAGGTTCCGATGACGGATCCCAAGCAATTTGACGTACCGGAAGCTGCTGTCCGTGAAGAGCTATCGCCTGATAGTGCCACTAGACGGCGTAAAAAGCCAGCCAGCGTGTCTTCAGTGCGAGACGCGCTGAAATGTGCTGTGCAGCGTATTGCTGGCCTGGCGACGGGTCATGCAATTACAGCCGCCCAGCTGGGTGCGGTGCTGCTTGCTGTAGGAGATATCGGCGACGCCGTCTCCGCGTTGGAGATGGAAAATGCCTGCAACAAAGGCAAGGTTGAGATCTTGGCAGCTGAGAATGCCTACCTCAAGGGCAGGCTGGAGAGCTTGGCGAAAGTCACTCCGCCCTCGGGTCTTGCTGCAGCTGCAGTGCCCAACCGTAGCGCTCGCCCGATCCGTGATGGGAAGGTGGTTGGGGCCACCACAGTGGCTGGGGCCACAGCGGTGGCAGCCGTTACGGCGGGACCATGGATTACGCCGCGACCGACTCCAAGGCCGAGAAAGCTGGTCGCTTTGCCTCCTCCTGCGGCAAGAACGTATGCGTTGGTTGTGAAGGCCGTCGCTGCGGGTGTGCCTACGGATGAGGTGAAGAAAAGGGTCTTGGAGGCAGGAAAGGCGCTGGCGGATGTTCGCGTCCGTGCTGTACGGCGACTGCAGGAAGGCGTTGCGGTGGAGGTGTGCAGCAGCAGTGAGTTGCAGCGAGTTGCGCAGTCAGCTGAACTAGCTAAGGCTGGCCTAGTGACGAGTGAGCCGAAGAGGGCTAGGCCAAAGCTCGTTATTCACGCTGTGCCGACTGAGGTAACCAACGTGGAGCTCGTGCAGCAGCTGAAGGAGAAAAATATGCGCGGCATATCGGAGGAGACGGACAAGGAGATATCTGTACTGAGAAGGACGACAGGAAAGGATGGTAAGAATATGGTAGTGATTGAAGTAAGTAGCAGGGTGAAGGAGAAAATGTTGAGTGAGAGGCGTGTTTTCGTGGGTTGGTTGTGCTTGCCGATTCGTGAGTACGAATTGGTACGCAGGTGCCACGGTTGCCTGGATTTCGGGCACCTTCGGGATGGCTGTAGGCGGGCTGGAAGGCTCTGCAGCAGGTGCGGTAGTGGTGACCATCTCGCTCGGGAATGCCCGAACGTAGAGTGTTGCCGAAACTGCCATCTGCGGGGACTTCCGGGCGCGCACTCCGTCATGTCGGAGGACTGCCCGGTGTATGTTAGGTTGTGCGAAAGAGAACGAATGAGGATTGTCGCCTAAAATGATTAGGTGCATCCAAATAAATGGGAATGCGTCTGCTGCGGTTATGAATGAGTTGAGTGTATATATGTGCGAGAATGAGGTAGATATAGCACTGATCCAGGAGCCATACTCCCATGATGGATCGGTGTGCGGATTGGGAAGATCCGCCAGGACTTTCACCAGTGCCAGGGTCGGGGGCAAAATTGACTCGGCCGTCTCTGTTGTTGGCGTGGGAATGGATGTTGTTCGTGTGGATGAATGTTCTAATGAATTCGGTGTGTGCGTGTATATCAAGAAGGGGGGAATAGAGCTGTACGCTGTATCGGTGTACTGTAGGTTCGGATCTGAAATAGAGCCGTACCTGCGGTATCTTGATGCAGTGTTGGCTAAGTGTGGACGTTCGCCTGTACTGATTGGTATGGATGCGAATGCTGTTTCTCCTCTCTGGTATAGTAAGAGGGGGGATACTGGCCAACCGAGTTGTGTGAGGGGCAGGCAGCTCGAGGAGTGGATTCTGGCCGGTAGTATGAATGTACTGAATGTTCCGAGTGAATGGTATACTTTCAGCGGACCGAATGGGCAGAGTGACATCGATGTCACACTGTGCAATCGTGCTGCTGACTGTTACGAGTATGAGTGGAGAATATTGCCTGAGTGGGGGGTGAGCGATCACAACCTCATTGAGCTGGTGGTGACTGCACCAGTGGATGACCATTGCGGGGTTTCTGCCCGTGGTAGACGGTGGCATACCGGTGGGGTAGACTGGATGGTCTACGGGGAAGAGGTCGCGGCTGAGATCTGTGAGTTGGTGAGGTTTCAGTCGATGCGGTTGGAGGAAAAGGTGGTTGAGCTGAGTAGGTGTGTGAATGCGGTGAATGACAGATGCATGAGTAAAAGAGTAGAGGGGCGTAGGAAAGTGGCTCCGTGGTGGAACCGGGAGCTAGGGGTGGAAAGAAGAAAAGTTGGTAGGTTGCGTAGAATCTACCAACGTTGTAGACGCCGTGGTGTAGATGCGCACACTGAAGGTGTGACCTTCAGGGCGGCCAGAGCTGAGTATGTGGCAAATATAAGATTTGCCAAGGAAAAGCACTGGCAGAAGTATGTGGATGAAATTGGAAATGCGGATGTATGGGGTCCGGTGTATCGTTTATGTATGCGTAAAGGTGCTCGGAATGATATTTCGAGTATCAGAGTAAATGACGGGTACACAAGCAATTGGGAGGACAGTGTGAATGCACTGATGAATGATTTCTTTCCTGGGATGGAACGGCAGGAAGAGGTGAATGTAGGCAGGCGGTACCCCCTGCCATTTGAATGGGAAGAGATCGATCAATCTGTGTGGAGCACGAAGGTGCGAAGTGCCCCAGGATTGGATGGCGTGACTGGTAAGATGATGAGAAGTGTCTGGCGGACTATTCCCGCACATGTGAGTAGCCTTTACGGTGAATGCCTGGAGAGTGGTGTGTTTCCGCGTGAATGGAAAGTAGGAGACGTGGTCATCCTTCCTAAGTCTCCGGACGGGATTCGGACTGACCCGTCCTCCTACAGGCCGATATGTTTACTGCCAGTATTCGGCAAGGTCCTCGAGCGAATGATGGTACACCGGTTGAATGTGAAGTTGGCAGACTTCAATGTGTCCGGCTCTCAGTATGGATTTACGAAAGGTAAATCGGCTGAGGATGCCTGGATGCGTGTACGACAGTATGTGGATGGAAGTGTGAGTAAGTATGTATGCGGTGTGTTTGTGGATTTCAAGTCTGCGTTCAACTGCTTACGATGGGACCGCATCTTTGAGCGACTGGAAGAGGTTTCGTGTGAGGAGGCTCCGCTATGGCGAAGCTACTTCCACGAAAGGTATGCAGTGGTGTGTGGGAGCAATGGGAGAATTGTTCGCCAGATGGTGCGTGGCTGTCCGCAGGGATCTGTGGCCGGCCCTGCCATCTGGAATATGATGATGAATGGTCTCCTGGTTCAGTTGGAGGAGGCCGGTTGTGTTGTGGTCGCATATGCGGATGATCTTCTACTCTTGATTGAGGGGGGGAGTAGGTCCGCGGTGGAGGTGGCGGGAAGCCGCTACATGCGTATGGTTTGTGAATGGGGAGAAAGGATGGGTGTGAAAGTTTCCGAAAGGAAAACTGAATGTATGCTTCTGAAGGGATCCTTGGCGGCCAGTAGGCCGCCCAATATTCGTATGGAGGCGGTTGGGGTCCGATACGCGCGTGAAGTGAAGTACCTTGGACTTAAGGTTGGAGAGAGGCTGAGCTTTCGGCCTCACTTGCAACGTCTAAGGGGGCGCGTAGCCGGTTTGGTTGGTATGCTGGTGCGGGTGCTCCGCAAGGAATGGGGGCTCCAAGCCAGAGTGGTGAGAGTCCTGTATAGGAGTGTGTTTGTTCCGTGTGCTATGTATGCATCGTGTGTGTGGGCTGATACTATGCGCCACCAGTACGCGAGGGTGGGCATAAATTCGGTCCAGCGTTTGGTTCTGTATGCGTGTTTAAATGTGTGTAGAACCGTTTCAACTGAGGCGATGCAGGTTCTCATGGGAGAAATTCCATGGGACTTGGAGGTGCTTCGTGGAAGCATCCACTACCGTCTACGGCGGGGCATCCCGCTTGAAGGTTGTGCGGTTATGAATGATGATGTTCGGAATCTCAGTCCGCGCCATCAGCGTGTACTGGTTCTGAACAAGATGCGTGAGATATGGCAGCAACGATGGGATGAGAGTGTGAATGGCAGATGGACGCATATGTTCATTCCGAATGTGTGCTTTGCATCTGCGTATGGATTTGAGTTTGGTCTGTCCCTTGGGTATTTGCTCACGGGGCATGGCAGTATGAATGGGTTCCTGTGCAGGCGTGGACTGGCCACGGAGGCTAGATGCCCATGCGGGGCGGCGGAGGAGAGTGCTAAGCACCTTCTCGTAGAGTGTAGCCTGTATGGGGATTTGCGTGACTTAGGTGCTTGTGGGATAGTAGTGAATGGTGATAGTGTGGATGTGAGTGGTGTATTGAGCGTGAGAGAAAGGTATGAATGCTTGAATGCGTTTGCCGTGGCACTTTTTGAGAGAAGAATGAGAATGGTGCGTGAATGAGTGCGTGAATGACACGCAGGGTGGCTACAACCGGGTGAAAGACCAAGGTCGATTCCGGTTGTACCTTCGGGTTTTGGCGAACCCGCGTACCTGAGCTGGCCTAGCGGTGCCTAGGGATTTACAAGATTCCTTACCGTAGCTTTAACGAGCGGAGTACAAACCAAAGTACTCTTAAAACAAAAATGGGTACCACGGGGATCGGGAGCCCCACAGTAGAATATACTGTGCCCGATCGAGGTGAGGCGCCATTTGGCAGCAACGTGGTGGTTGTGGTTAATACCCATGTCGCGGGTACGGTCTTCGGATCGCAGGTGTGAGGTAACTGGCAAATGTAGCAATGCATTGCACTTATCTCGGGCACTGTCACTGCTTATGACAGTAGAGGTTTAGATAGTCCTCGCCACCAGCAGGTGGAGAGTCAGCTTGTAACTGATTCTATCTGCTAACTGCCAGTAATGGTGGTGCGTTGATTGAGCGTATCTCGATCCCTATAGTCGTAGGCGACTCGTGGTCTAAAGCATTGGCAACAAAATCACGTTAAATAATAACCTTTCACTGTCCCTATCTACTTAGTAACGGAAACGCCTCTTTGTTACCTGGGCGGTCACCAACTGACTATCGGGCGTGATAGGGGTAAGTTGGTGCATGTTTCTTAATTTATTACCTTTAATTTTATTTTTTATTTTTATTTTTATTACCTGCTTGACATTTCGGTTATTACATTTTCATTTATTCCACTTAAACTCATTTATTTTATTTCATTTAATTTTTTATTATTTTACTTATTGCATCTATTTTAATTATTTTGCTTATTTTACTTCATTTATTTCACTTAGTTGATTATTTAATTTACTTCATTAACTACTTCAGCATTTCGCTTATTTGATTATTTTACTTTATTATTTTACTATATTATATTACTACATTATATTATTCTACTATATTATTATATTTAATTATCATATTATTTCATTTAATTTATTCAATTCATTTTGGTCATTTCATCTATTTCGGTTATCTTACTTCATTTATTTGATTATTTTACTTCTTTCATTTTACTATACTTATAACATATTAAATCTGCGTCACTTATTCCGTTTATGTCACTCACCTCATTTATTTCATCTATCTCATTACTCAGTTTACTTTATTTATCTCAATCATCTCATTTACCTCAAAAATTTTCATTTATCTATCTCACTTATTCCACTACTTTGTTTAATTAGAGTAATTTAAAATTATTTTACCCACTTTGGTTATTTCACGTATTCCGGTTACTACATTTATTTAATTTATTTCAATTAAATATTTATTTCACCTATTTTGGTTCATTTCATTTATCTTATCTGCATTTATATTTCGTCTCAGCTGATACTAGTATAGTTTGTGGTGGAATTGTATGTTTGTGTGTATGTATGCGGTGTATGTTTAGACGTATGCACGTGTATATGTATATATATGTATAGTTGTATTATACATACTATAGTATTGGAATTTGACTCTTAATTTTGAGAGATTATGCCACCTAAGAAAAAGGTGAAACCGGTGTCGATGGGGATTGGCATCAGCGAAAGCGAGGATAGTTCTTCCTCTAGTGCGTTACTGAGGAAGATGCCTGCGCAGCGATTTGCTGCCCTGACAACCTCATCCGGTAGTGACACGGAAGATGAGGGTGTAGGGCAAATGACACTGTCAATGAAGGCGGCTATCATTGAGAGGGGGAAGAAGATATTGGCCGGTTGCGGTGGGGAACATTGTAAAAAGGTTAGGAACCCAACGGAAGGCGGTGTGAAGGGGAACACCACCGTCGGCGGTAATAGTCATAGGGAGGACGAGGATGTAGTGCAAATAACACTGCCAACAAAGGCTGTTGCCATGGAGAAGGGAAAGAAAATATTGGCCGGCTGCGTTGGGGAACCTTTTAAAAAGATGGAAAACCCAACGGAAGGCCGCTTGAAGGGAAAAAAAACTACTATTGGTGGAAATTGTGGTGAGGGGGGGGTGTCAAACAAGGAACTTAATGGGGTTAAGGCTGGTGTCGACAAGCCTGCAGGAAAGAGCTGTTCAGTACCTGCAGGTTTTTCGACAGCAAAGAAGGTGCTCAAGGAGTTGACGGCTGCAATTGTCGAGGCAATGGAGTCCGACAATATAAGCAAAAAGATGGCGATTGATATTCTCAAAAAACTCTCTGCTGTGAAGGACGAAGTTGCTGATATGCAAACTGAGTTGGCCTGGCTGAAGGGGACCCAGCGGTGTACCACATCTGTGGCCAGTACAGCAGGGTTAGTGGCACAAAATATGGGTCCACAAAGGAAGGTTGGCAGTAGCACTACCACTGTTAGCAGAATTCCGACTCCTCGCCCCAAAATGGAGCTACCAGCGCCGACGACGAAGCCATCGTATGCGGTGGTAGTCAGATCGGTGCCTGGAGCTGAGGTTCCAACTTCAAAGGTGAAGGAAATGGTGTTGGAAGCGGGGAAGGCCATTACGGACATTCGAGTAAGGAATGTACGTAAGTTGAAAGAGGGTGTTGCAATCGAAGTATGCAGCAGGTCTGATCTGCGAAAAATTACAGAGTGCGAAGGCCTAGCAAAGGCTGGTCTTATCACTTCTATACCTAAACGGATGGGACCAAGGGTGGTGGTACGCGGTGTGCCAAAAGATGTTAGTAATGCTGACTTGCTCCAACAGCTTGCGAGCAAGAATTTGCAGGGCTGTCCGAGAGAGGAAGTAGGAAGTATCCTGGTTTTGCGGAGATATGGTTCGCGTCAAGGCCAGGAGGATGTAATACTCCAGGTAGGGGAAAAAGTACATGAGTGGTTTATGCGGGAGAAGAGGGTTTTTGTTGGGTGGCTCTGCCTACCGGTGCGTGAGTACGAGCTGGTCAGAAGATGCCATGGATGTCTTGACTATGGGCATATGCTACGAAATTGCCCGACTGGGAGTAAACTCTGCGGTAGGTGCGGACTGGGTGATCACCTCGCTTCGAATTGCCGAAACGAGGAGGTTTGCCGCAACTGCCAATTGCGGGGCTTGCCTGGATCCCACTCGGTATATTCTGAGCAATGTCCAGTATATGTGCGTTTGAATGAGAGAGAGCGTGGAAGAATAATCGCCTAAAATGTTGGGTCTAAAATGCTTGCAAGTGAATGGAAATGGTTCGGCTGTTGTAATGAACGAGATATGCGAGGTCATGCATGCAAGTGATTTCTGTGTGGCTCTACTCCAGGAGCCGTATTCATTTGATGGATCGGTAACTGGATTGGGGCACGGAATCCGTATATATGCTAGTGATGCGGTGAATGGTAGGGTAGATGCAGCAATTGCAGTGAGCGACATGAATGTGGAGGTGCTTCTTATTTCGGAGTGCACGAATGAATGGGGTGTATGTGTTTGGTTAAAGAAGGGTGTGATTGAGATGTATGTTGTTTCGATGTACTGCAGGTTCAGTAGTGATATTGAGCCATACCTGCAGTACCTTGATGTCGTGGCAAGAATGTGTGATAAATCACCCTTAGTGATTGGAATGGATGCGAATGCAGTCTCCCCTCTCTGGTATAGCAAGGGAGGGGGCACTGACCGGACAATTCGGAGGGGTAGAGCCCTCGAGGAGTGGATTGTTAGTAGCTGTATGAATGTGATAAATGCACCAAGTGAATGGTACACGTTCAGTGGACCGAACGGGGAGAGTGACATTGACGTTACTCTCTGTAACCGTGCTGGCGACTGTTACGGGTATGAATGGCGAGTCAACGCTGACTGGGGTGTTAGTGATCACAACTTAATCGAGTTTGTGGTTTCTACTCCTATGAGGCTGACTGAGAAAGGGCAAGTACATGGCAGGAGGTGGCGTACCTCCGGTGTAGATTGGTGTGTGTATGAGGATGACGTGCGCACTGAGGTCTGTAGTTTTGGCAGATTTCAGTGTATGGCACTAAATGAGAAAGTGAATGAAATACATCGATGTATTGAGGTTACCAATGACCGATGTATGAAAAGGAATATGCCTGGTAAAAGAAATAGAGTTGCATGGTGGAATAATGAACTGGGAATTAAAAGAACAAATGTTGCTCGGCTGCGTAGGGTATTTCAGCGCTCTAGGCGCCGTGGCGTGAATGTGGAGGGTGCATGGGAAATATATAAAAATGCCAGAGCGGACTACAAGGCCAGCATCAAGTTGGCTAAGGAATCTCACTGGCAGAACTATGTCAGCGTGTGTGGAAATGAGAATGTGTGGGGTCCGGTATACCGTTTATGCATGGGCAGACGTGCTAGATACGATGTATCTAGTATAAAAGTGAATGATAAGTATACGAATAATTGGGAAGATAGTGTTAGGGCATTGATGGATGAGTTTTTCCCGGGAGTGAGTGCCTGGGAAAGAGTGAATGTAGGGCCTAGATACCCTGCGCCATTTGATTGGGAGGAGGTCGACAGGGCTGTCTATAAAACAAGAGTAAGGAAAGCTCCTGGCCTTGATGGTGTGAATGGAGAAATGTTTAGAAGTGTCTGGCGTGCAATGCCCGAGTATGTCTGTGAGTTGTTCAATGAATGTCTGACGAATGGTGTCTTTCCAAAAGAATGGAAGAGGGCGGATGTGGTCATCTTACTCAAGTCCAAGGATAAGATATTGACTGACCCATCCTCTTACAGACCTATATGTCTGTTGTCTGTAATTGGGAAGGTACTCGAACGAATGATGGTGTGCCGGCTGAATATAAGGCTTTCTGAAAGAGGCATATCCAGCTCCCAGTATGGATTTACTGAAGGTAGATCTACTGAGGATGCCTGGATGCGTGCAAGAATGTATGTTGAAGAGAGTAATTGCAAGTATGTGTTAGGGTTGTTTGTCGATTTTAAATCGGCATTCAACTGTTTGAAATGGGATCAAGTGATTGGGAAGCTCCTCGAAGTAGAGTGTAATGAAGTACATCTTTGGATGAGCTATTTCGAGGATAGATATGTAATTGTGAATGGTAAAAATGGGAGCGTCGTGAGACAAATGGTTCGAGGATGCCCACAGGGATCTGTGGCTGGTCCGGCCATTTGGAACATGATGATGAATGACCTGCTACTATTACTGGAGAGAACAGGTTGCAAGGTTGTTGCGTATGCAGATGACCTGCTTCTTTTGATTGAAGGAGATAGTCGTGTGAATCTCGAGACGAGGGGCTCAGAATGTATGAAGCATGTATATGAATGGGGCGAGCGAGTGGGTGTGGGTGTCTCTGAGCGTAAGAGCGAATGTATGCTATTAAAAGGCTCTTTGAGCCTGAGAAGGGTACCTAATGTGAGAATGAGGAATGCGGCGCTGCGGTATTCACCAATGGTTAAATATCTCGGTGTCCGGGTGAGTGAACGCCTGAATTTCAAACCCCATTTGGACTACCTCAGAAAGAAAGTGGTTAGCACCACTGGATGTCTGAGCAGGGTATTAAGGAAAGAATGGGGTATTCGAGGGAGGGCAATGCGAACACTATACAAGGGTTTGTTTGTTGCGTGTATGGCGTATGGTGCCTGTGTATGGGGGGATATAATGAGATTTAGGTATGCTAGAGACAGGATTAATAGTATTCAGCGGTTGGTTCTGTATGCATGCCTGAATGTTTGTAGGACAGTTTCCACCGATGCAATGCAGGTCCTACTGGGAGAAATCCCATGGGATCTGGAGGTGCTCCGTAGGAGTATTCTCTATCGTATGCGGCGGGGCATTGTATTACTGGATAGCTGTCCTGTCCTAAATGAGGAGATTCGGGAACTTGCAGAACGCCAAAGACGGGCTCTAGTCCTGGATAGAATGTATGGAATCTGGCAGCAGCGCTGGAATGAGAGTGAGAAAGGGAGATGGACTCACAAGTTTATCTCATGTGTTAGGTTTGCCTCGGCAAATAAATTTGAATGTGGTCTGTTCCTGGGCTATCTGATAACTGGGCATGGTAGTATTAATGAGTTCTTGTATAAACGAGGATTGAGTGAAAGAGAAGAATGTCTGTGTGGCGCCCCACAGGAAAGTGTATATCACCTCCTAGTGGATTGTGCTTTATATGAGGATCTCCGAGATCTGGATGTTTGTGGCATTAGAATGGATGAAGGTCGAGTGGATCTGAGTGGCGCACTCAGTACACCCGAGAGGAGAGCATGTCTGGCTGAATTTGCAAAAGCACTGTTTGAAAGAAGATTAGGATTAATGAATAGGTAGGGAATGTGCCAGCGAGTGAAACGCAAGGTGGTTACAACTGGATGAAAGACCAAGGTCAGTTCCAGTTGTGCCTTCGGGTCTTGGCAAACCCGCGTACCTGAGCTGGCTTAGCGGTGCCTAGGAATTTACAAGATTCCTTACCGTAGCTCAATGAGCGGAGTACAAACCAAAGTACTCTTAAAACAAAAATAGGTACTACGGGAATCGGGGTGCCCCATGGTGTTAAAACACACTGTGCCCGATAATGGTGAGGCGCCTTAGGCAGCAACGTAGTGGCTGTGGTTGAAACCCATATCGCGGGTACGATCTCCGGATCGCAGGTGGGAGGTAACTGGCAAATGTAGCAATGCATTGCAATTATCTCGGGCGTTGTCACTGCTTATGACAGCAGAGGTTTAGATAGTCCTCGCCACCAGCAGTTGGAGTAGTCAGCTTGTAACTGGCTACTGACTGCTAACTATCATATATGGTAGTGCGCTGATTGAGCGTATCTCAATCCCAATGGTCGTGGGCGACCGGTGTTATTTTGTTTTTTAAGATGCGGCATAGCACCATTAAATATATAGAGACTTCTGTCCCTATCTACTATCTAGCGAAACCACAGCCAAGGGAACGGGCTTGGAATAATTAGCGGGGAAAGAAGACCCTGTTGAGTTTGACTCTAATCTGGCAATGTAAGGAGACCTAAGAGGTGTAGCATAAGTGGGAGATATTAAATTTCGATTTAATATCAACAATGAAATACCACTACTCTTATTGTTTCCTTACTTACTTGATTAAATGGAACGTGTATTATATACATAGCCATTCTTAAAATGTATTTATATGTTTTTATGGTGTTTTGTTTTGATACAAGTTTCTTGTTTGAAATATTATGAGTTTGTTATACATACCAAACAAATTATAATGAAATTATAATTTTTGCTTTTGTGAATTTTAAAATATTAGTTTAATTCGGTATAACTCTTATACTTAGATATGATCCAATTCAAGGACATTTCCAGGTAGGGAGTTTGACTGGGGCGGTACATCTCTCAAATAATAACGGAGGTGTCCCAAGGCCAGCTCAGTGCGGACAGAAACCACACATAGAGCAAAAGGGCAAATGCTGACTTGATCTCGGTATTCAGTACATACAGAGACAGCAAAAGCTCGGCCTATCGATCCTTTTGGTTTAAAGAGTTTTTAACAAGAGGTGTCAGAAAAATTACCACAGGGATAACTGGCTTGTGGCGGCCAAGCGTTCATAGCGACGTCGCTTTTTGATCCTTCGATGTCGGCTCTTCCTATCATTGTGAAGCAAAATTCACCAAGCGTTGGATTGTTCACCCATACAAGGGAACGTGAGCTGGGTTTAGACCGTCGCGAGACAGGTTAGTTTTACCCTACTGATGACAAATATAGTTATTACAACAGCATTCCTGCGTAGTACGAGAGGAACCGCAGGTACGGACAATTGGTACAATACTTGTTCGAGAGAACAGTGGTATGATGCTACGTCCGCTGGATTATGCCTGAACGCCTCTAAGGTCGTATCCGTGCTGGATTGTAATAATAGTAATGGGGTTAATTATATTATATGGTAATATGACGTTGTAAGCTAGACTACATAAGTAATTTAGCGAAAATGTTTTTTACCGAAACCAATTAGTAATATAATATGGGTAATGTGTTTCTTATTATGCACGAGATTCATGTTAAGTGCCAATTATATAATACAAATTGTTTTCATATATAATGTAATACCTTGAATCAATTGTAAACGACTTTGGTATCGGGCAAGGTGTTGTTAATGGAAGAGCAGCTACCATACTGCGATCCACTGAAACTTAACCTATGCTCGATGATTCGAATATTTACTATGCAGATATATAAATATATATATATGTGTATTAAATATAAGGTAGCATGTATAATATTTATACTTGTTATGCATTAATAATTATTTATTAGTTGCGGAGGATGGGTGATGGATATATGATGTATTATATACTTATAAGAAAAAGTATTAATAAGTATTTACACTTATATTAATTATGGCTTTAAAAAATAATATAATATTATATATTTTTTTAAAAAGAACTTATCATAATAATAATAATTATATGATATAATATATAAAATCATTTTGATAAAAGTTTTTAACTTTAACATATTGATATTGTATTGTTGGTTGTTGTGTTGGAATAATAAGTATTTACTAATTTATATTTCTATTTTTGGTTTAATGTATAAATATACTTATAATTATGAGAACTTAATATGATATATATAAGATCTTATATATGATCATTTTGATGAATGGTTGAAATAAACATTAACATATTATTATTGTCATTTATAATTGTTGGGTAAATATACTTATATAAATAAGAATTTAATATGAAATATAATAAAATCATTTTGATGGATAGAAGAAAGAAGGTGGCAATAAACTTTAACATTAAAGTATATTGATATTGTATTGGATCATTATATATCTCTATACATAAGATCAATTAGTTGGATGGATGGTGGGCAATAAGCATTAACTTATTTTTAGTTAATGTATAAATAATGAGAACTTAATATGAAATATAATATATAAAATCATTATTAGATGGACGTTAGCAAAAAATATTCACATTAACGTATATTGATATTGTATAAATATTCTTATAATATAGAACTTATCATAAAAATTTTAAAATATATATAATTTAATAAATTGTATATGATCATTTTATATGATATTAATATGTGGAATAAAATGGCTTATAAAAGTTGGTGGTTAGAAAAAAATTTTAGTAAACTGAAATGTATCTTTACAATGTTATTAGGGTTAATAATGAAAAATGTTTAAAAAAATATATTTTATTTTAGGTTGTTAAATACCCTTTTTCAGCTTCTAGATAGACCAAAAGTTTTCTTTTCGTATTGTTATAAATTATAATTTTAACAATATAAAGTTAACTGAAATGTATCTTTATAGTGTTATTAGGATCAAACTAATAGGGTTAATAATGAAAAATGTTGAAAAATATATATTTTATTTTAGGTTGTTAAATACCCTTTTTCAGCTTCTAGATAGACCAAAAGTTTTTTTTTCGTATTGTTATAAATTATAATTTTAACAATATAAAGTTAACTGAAATGTATCTTTATAGTGTTATTAG
>CATQJD010000082.1:135000-142500 GCA_958298945.1 Atherix ibis | reverse complement strand
GCAGGCTGGAGAGCTTGGCGAAAGTCACTCCGCCCTCGGGTCTTGCTGCAGCTGCAGTGCCCAACCGTAGCGCTCGCCCGATCCGTGATGGGAAGGTGGTTGGGGCCACCACAGTGGCTGGGGCCACAGCGGTGGCAGCCGTTACGGCGGGACCATGGATTACGCCGCGACCGACTCCAAGCTGGTCGCTTTGCCTCCTCCTGCGGCAAGAACGTATGCGTTGGTTGTGAAGGCCGTCGCTGCGGGTGTGCCTACGGATGAGGTGAAGAAAAGGGTCTTGGAGGCAGGAAAGGCGCTGGCGGATGTTCGCGTCCGTGCTGTACGGCGACTGCAGGAAGGCGTTGCGGTGGAGGTGTGCAGCAGCAGTGAGTTGCAGCGAGTTGCGCAGTCAGCTGAACTAGCTAAGGCTGGCCTAGTGACGAGTGAGCCGAAGAGGGCTAGGCCAAAGCTCGTTATTCACGCTGTGCCGACTGAGGTAACCAACGTGGAGCTCGTGCAGCAGCTGAAGGAGAAAAATATGCGCGGCATATCGGAGGAGACGGACAAGGAGATATCTGTACTGAGAAGGACGACAGGAAAGGATGGTAAGAATATGGTAGTGATTGAAGTAAGTAGCAGGGTGAAGGAGAAAATGTTGAGTGAGAGGCGTGTTTTCGTGGGTTGGTTGTGCTTGCCGATTCGTGAGTACGAATTGGTACGCAGGTGCCACGGTTGCCTGGATTTCGGGCACCTTAGGGATGGCTGTAGGCGGGCTGGAAGGCTCTGCAGCAGGTGCGGTAGTGGTGACCATCTCGCTCGGGAATGCCCGAACGTAGAGTGTTGCCGAAACTGCCATCTGCGGGGACTTCCGGGCGCGCACTCCGTCATGTCGGAGGACTGCCCGGTGTATGTTAGGTTGTGCGAAAGAGAACGAATGAGGATTGTCGCCTAAAATGATTAGGTGCATCCAAATAAATGGGAATGCGTCTGCTGCGGTTATGAATGAGTTGAGTGTATATATGTGCGAGAATGAGGTAGATATAGCACTGATCCAGGAGCCATACTCCCATGATGGATCGGTGTGCGGATTGGGAAGATCCGCCAGGACTTTCACCAGTGCCAGGGTCGGGGGCAAAATTGACTCGGCCGTCTCTGTTGTTGGCGTGGGAATGGATGTTGTTCGTGTGGATGAATGTTCTAATGAATTCGGTGTGTGCGTGTATATCAAGAAGGGGGGAATAGAGCTGTACGCTGTATCGGTGTACTGTAGGTTCGGATCTGAAATAGAGCCGTACCTGCGGTATCTTGATGCAGTGTTGGCTAAGTGTGGACGTTCGCCTGTACTGATTGGTATGGATGCGAATGCTGTTTCTCCTCTCTGGTATAGTAAGAGGGGGGATACTGGCCAACCGAGTTGTGTGAGGGGCAGGCAGCTCGAGGAGTGGATTCTGGCCGGTAGTATGAATGTACTGAATGTTCCGAGTGAATGGTATACTTTCAGCGGACCGAATGGGCAGAGTGACATCGATGTCACACTGTGCAATCGTGCTGCTGACTGTTACGAGTATGAGTGGAGAATATTGCCTGAGTGGGGGGTGAGCGATCACAACCTCATTGAGCTGGTGGTGACTGCACCAGTGGATGACCATTGCGGGGTTTCTGCCCTAGACGGTGGCATACCGGTGGGGTAGACTGGATGGTCTACGGGGAAGAGGTCGCGGCTGAGATCTGTGAGTTGGTGAGGTTTCAGTCGATGCGGTTGGAGGAAAAGGTGGTTGAGCTGAGTAGGTGTGTGAATGCGGTGAATGACAGATGCATGAGTAAAAGAGTAGAGGGGCGTAGGAAAGTGGCTCCGTGGTGGAACCGGGAGCTAGGGGTGGAAAGAAGAAAAGTTGGTAGGTTGCGTAGAATCTACCAACGTTGTAGACGCCGTGGTGTAGATGCGCACACTGAAGGTGTGACCTTCAGGGCGGCCAGAGCTGAGTATGTGGCAAATATAAGATTTGCCAAGGAAAAGCACTGGCAGAAGTATGTGGATGAAATTGGAAATGCGGATGTATGGGGTCCGGTGTATCGTTTATGTATGCGTAAAGGTGCTCGGAATGATATTTCGAGTATCAGAGTAAATGACGGGTACACAAGCAATTGGGAGGACAGTGTGAATGCACTGATGAATGATTTCTTTCCTGGGATGGAACGGCAGGAAGAGGTGAATGTAGGCAGGCGGTACCCCCTGCCATTTGAATGGGAAGAGATCGATCAATCTGTGTGGAGCACGAAGGTGCGAAGTGCCCCAGGATTGGATGGCGTGACTGGTAAGATGATGAGAAGTGTCTGGCGGACTATTCCCGCACATGTGAGTAGCCTTTACGGTGAATGCCTGGAGAGTGGTGTGTTTCCGCGTGAATGGAAAGTAGGAGACGTGGTCATCCTTCCTAAGTCTCCGGACGGGATTCGGACTGACCCGTCCTCCTACAGGCCGATATGTTTACTGCCAGTATTCGGCAAGGTCCTCGAGCGAATGATGGTACACCGGTTGAATGTGAAGTTGGCAGACTTCAATGTGTCCGGCTCTCAGTATGGATTTACGAAAGGTAAATCGGCTGAGGATGCCTGGATGCGTGTACGACAGTATGTGGATGGAAGTGTGAGTAAGTATGTATGCGGTGTGTTTGTGGATTTCAAGTCTGCGTTCAACTGCTTACGATGGGACCGCATCTTTGAGCGACTGGAAGAGGTTTCGTGTGAGGAGGCTCCGCTATGGCGAAGCTACTTCCACGAAAGGTATGCAGTGGTGTGTGGGAGCAATGGGAGAATTGTTCGCCAGATGGTGCGTGGCTGTCCGCAGGGATCTGTGGCCGGCCCTGCCATCTGGAATATGATGATGAATGGTCTCCTGGTTCAGTTGGAGGAGGCCGGTTGTGTTGTGGTCGCATATGCGGATGATCTTCTACTCTTGATTGAGGGGGGGAGTAGGTCCGCGGTGGAGGTGGCGGGAAGCCGCTACATGCGTATGGTTTGTGAATGGGGAGAAAGGATGGGTGTGAAAGTTTCCGAAAGGAAAACTGAATGTATGCTTCTGAAGGGATCCTTGGCGGCCAGTAGGCCGCCCAATATTCGTATGGAGGCGGTTGGGGTCCGATACGCGCGTGAAGTGAAGTACCTTGGACTTAAGGTTGGAGAGAGGCTGAGCTTTCGGCCTCACTTGCAACGTCTAAGGGGGCGCGTAGCCGGTTTGGTTGGTATGCTGGTGCGGGTGCTCCGCAAGGAATGGGGGCTCCAAGCCAGAGTGGTGAGAGTCCTGTATAGGAGTGTGTTTGTTCCGTGTGCTATGTATGCATCGTGTGTGTGGGCTGATACTATGCGCCACCAGTACGCGAGGGTGGGCATAAATTCGGTCCAGCGTTTGGTTCTGTATGCGTGTTTAAATGTGTGTAGAACCGTTTCAACTGAGGCGATGCAGGTTCTCATGGGAGAAATTCCATGGGACTTGGAGGTGCTTCGTGGAAGCATCCACTACCGTCTACGGCGGGGCATCCCGCTTGAAGGTTGTGCGGTTATGAATGATGATGTTCGGAATCTCAGTCCGCGCCATCAGCGTGTACTGGTTCTGAACAAGATGCGTGAGATATGGCAGCAACGATGGGATGAGAGTGTGAATGGCAGATGGACGCATATGTTCATTCCGAATGTGTGCTTTGCATCTGCGTATGGATTTGAGTTTGGTCTGTCCCTTGGGTATTTGCTCACGGGGCATGGCAGTATGAATGGGTTCCTGTGCAGGCGTGGACTGGCCACGGAGGCTAGATGCCCATGCGGGGCGGCGGAGGAGAGTGCTAAGCACCTTCTCGTAGAGTGTAGCCTGTATGGGGATTTGCGTGACTTAGGTGCTTGTGGGATAGTAGTGAATGGTGATAGTGTGGATGTGAGTGGTGTATTGAGCGTGAGAGAAAGGTATGAATGCTTGAATGCGTTTGCCGTGGCACTTTTTGAGAGAAGAATGAGAATGGTGCGTGAATGAGTGCGTGAATGACACGCAGGGTGGCTACAACCGGGTGAAAGACCAAGGTCGATTCCGGTTGTACCTTCGGGTTTTGGCGAACCCGCGTACCTGAGCTGGCCTAGCGGTGCCTAGGGATTTACAAGATTCCTTACCGTAGCTTTAACGAGCGGAGTACAAACCAAAGTACTCTTAAAACAAAAATGGGTACCACGGGGATCGGGAGCCCCACAGTAGAATATACTGTGCCCGATCGAGGTGAGGCGCCATTTGGCAGCAACGTGGTGGTTGTGGTTAATACCCATGTCGCGGGTACGGTCTTCGGATCGCAGGTGTGAGGTAACTGGCAAATGTAGCAATGCATTGCACTTATCTCGGGCACTGTCACTGCTTATGACAGTAGAGGTTTAGATAGTCCTCGCCACCAGCAGGTGGAGAGTCAGCTTGTAACTGATTCTATCTGCTAACTGCCAGTAATGGTGGTGCGTTGATTGAGCGTATCTCGATCCCTATAGTCGTAGGCGACTCGTGGTCTAAAGCATTGGCAACAAAATCACGTTAAATAATAACCTTTCACTGTCCCTATCTACTATCTAGCGAAACCACAGCCAAGGGAACGGGCTTGGAATAATTAGCGGGGAAAGAAGACCCTGTTGAGTTTGACTCTAATCTGGCAATGTAAGGAGACCTAAGAGGTGTAGCATAAGTGGGAGATATTAAATTTCGATTTAATATCAACAATGAAATACCACTACTCTTATTGTTTCCTTACTTACTTGATTAAATGGAACGTGTATTATATACATAGCCATTCTTAAAATGTATTTATATGTTTTTATGGTGTTTTGTTTTGATACAAGTTTCTTGTTTGAAATATTATGAGTTTGTTATACATACCAAACAAATTATAATGAAATTATAATTTTTGCTTTTGTGAATTTTAAAATATTAGTTTAATTCGGTATAACTCTTATACTTAGATATGATCCAATTCAAGGACATTTCCAGGTAGGGAGTTTGACTGGGGCGGTACATCTCTCAAATAATAACGGAGGTGTCCCAAGGCCAGCTCAGTGCGGACAGAAACCACACATAGAGCAAAAGGGCAAATGCTGACTTGATCTCGGTATTCAGTACATACAGAGACAGCAAAAGCTCGGCCTATCGATCCTTTTGGTTTAAAGAGTTTTTAACAAGAGGTGTCAGAAAAATTACCACAGGGATAACTGGCTTGTGGCGGCCAAGCGTTCATAGCGACGTCGCTTTTTGATCCTTCGATGTCGGCTCTTCCTATCATTGTGAAGCAAAATTCACCAAGCGTTGGATTGTTCACCCATACAAGGGAACGTGAGCTGGGTTTAGACCGTCGCGAGACAGGTTAGTTTTACCCTACTGATGACAAATATAGTTATTACAACAGCATTCCTGCGTAGTACGAGAGGAACCGCAGGTACGGACAATTGGTACAATACTTGTTCGAGAGAACAGTGGTATGATGCTACGTCCGCTGGATTATGCCTGAACGCCTCTAAGGTCGTATCCGTGCTGGATTGTAATAATAGTAATGGGGTTAATTATATTATATGGTAATATGACGTTGTAAGCTAGACTACATAAGTAATTTAGCGAAAATGTTTTTTACCGAAACCAATTAGTAATATAATATGGGTAATGTGTTTCTTATTATGCACGAGATTCATGTTAAGTGCCAATTATATAATACAAATTGTTTTCATATATAATGTAATACCTTGAATCAATTGTAAACGACTTTGGTATCGGGCAAGGTGTTGTTAATGGAAGAGCAGCTACCATACTGCGATCCACTGAAACTTAACCTATGCTCGATGATTCGAATATTTACTATGCAGATATATAAATATATATATATGTGTATTAAATATAAGGTAGCATGTATAATATTTATACTTGTTATGCATTAATAATTATTTATTAGTTGCGGAGGATGGGTGATGGATATATGATGTATTATATACTTATAAGAAAAAGTATTAATAAGTATTTACACTTATATTAATTATGGCTTTAAAAAATAATATAATATTATATATTTTTTTAAAAAGAACTTATCATAATAATAATAATTATATGATATAATATATAAAATCATTTTGATAAAAGTTTTTAACTTTAACATATTGATATTGTATTGTTGGTTGTTGTGTTGGAATAATAAGTATTTACTAATTTATATTTCTATTTTTGGTTTAATGTATAAATATACTTATAATTATGAGAACTTAATATGATATATATAAGATCTTATATATGATCATTTTGATGAATGGTTGAAATAAACATTAACATATTATTATTGTCATTTATAATTGTTGGGTAAATATACTTATATAAATAAGAATTTAATATGAAATATAATAAAATCATTTTGATGGATAGAAGAAAGAAGGTGGCAATAAACTTTAACATTAAAGTATATTGATATTGTATTGGATCATTATATATCTCTATACATAAGATCAATTAGTTGGATGGATGGTGGGCAATAAGCATTAACTTATTTTTAGTTAATGTATAAATAATGAGAACTTAATATGAAATATAATATATAAAATCATTATTAGATGGACGTTAGCAAAAAATATTCACATTAACGTATATTGATATTGTATAAATATTCTTATAATATAGAACTTATCATAAAAATTTTAAAATATATATAATTTAATAAATTGTATATGATCATTTTATATGATATTAATATGTGGAATAAGCATTTTAGGTTTTTTGTTGAACAAATGGATGGTATAACTAATAATAAAATGGCTTATAAAAGTTGGTGGTTAGAAAAAAATTTTAGTAAACTGAAATGTATCTTTACAATGTTATTAGGGTTAATAATGAAAAATGTTTAAAAAAATATATTTTATTTTAGGTTGTTAAATACCCTTTTTCAGCTTCTAGATAGACCAAAAGTTTTCTTTTCGTATTGTTATAAATTATAATTTTAACAATATAAAGTTAACTGAAATGTATCTTTATAGTGTTATTAGGATCAAACTAATAGGTTAATAATGAAAAATGTTGAAAAAAATATATTTTATTTTAGGTTGTTAAATACCCTTTTTCAGCTTCTAGATAGACCAAAAGTTTTCTTTTCGTATTGTTATAAATTATAATTTTAACAATATAAAGTTAACTGAAATATATCTTTATAGTGTTATTAGGATCAAACTAATAGGTTAATAATGAAAAATGTTGAAAAAAATATATTTTATTTTAGGTTGTTAAATACACTTTTTCAGCTTCTAGATAGACCAAAAGTTTTCTTTTCGTATTGTTATAAATTATAATTTTAACAATATAAAGTTAACTGAAATGTATCTTTATAGTGTTATTAGGATCAAACTAATAGGGTTAATAATGAAAAATGTTGAAAAATATATATTTTATTTTAGGTTGTTAAATACCCTTTTTCAGCTTCTAGATAGACCTAAAATTTATATTAAAATAATATAAATTATATGTTAAAATTTACCAAA
>CATQJD010000082.1:120000-130000 GCA_958298945.1 Atherix ibis | reverse complement strand
GTTAATATATATATTTAAACGAAAGGGAATACGGTTCCAATTCCGTAACCTGTTAAGTATACGTTTGTTATTAAAAATGGGCTTTTTGCTCATCCTGGTAACAGAAATAACCATAAAGAAACCGTCGAGAGGTATCGGAAGAGTTTTCTTTTCTGTTTCATAGTCGTATCACCATGGAAGTCTTTCGAAGAGAGATATGGTGAATGGACTAGAAGAGCATGGCATTTACTGCTGTGTCGATATTTTCTCCTCGGGCCTTGAAAATTTATGGTAAGGAAACGCAAACTTCTTAACAGGCCGTACCTATATCCGCAGCTGGTCTCCAAGGTGAAGAGTCTCTAGTCGATAGAATAATGTAGGTAAGGGAAGTCGGCAAATTAGATCCGTAACTTCGGGATAAGGATTGGCTCTGAAGATTGAGATAGTCGGGCTTGATTGGAAAGTAATAAAATGGTTTTATGTACTCGTTCTGGGTAAAGAGATGATTTTTTAAATTGTTGATTTCCCGGATAGAAGTTTACGTAACCAAATTACGGAACTTTCTTGCTAATAATTTATAAAATTTACTTTTTATATATTTATAACGACTATCAATTAACAATCAATTCAGAACTGGCACGGACTTGGGAAATCCGACTGTCTAATTAAAACAAAGCATTGTGATGGCCCCAACGGGTGTTGACACAATGTGATTTCTGCCCAGTGCTCTGAATGTCAAAGTGAAGAAATTCAAGTAAGCGCGGGTAAACGGCGGGAGTAACTATGACTCTCTTAAGGTAGCCAAATGCCTCGTCATCTAATTAGTGACGCGCATGAATGGATTAACGAGATTTCTTCTGTCCCTATCTACTCTCAGTCGTGTTTGAGAATTCGAACGGAGTAGTCGTGTTTTTGATTTCGAGCGAAAACAGAGTTTTTATTGCGAATTACAGTTCATTAGTGATTTACGGTTTTTAAAGCGATTTTAGTGAAAAGACATTGAAACGGACTATATGAAAAGACATTGAAACGGACTATATTTTGAAAGGATTTTTTGAGAATAAGCAAGTGCTAGTGTCTGGCAAGGTGCAGCCGAAAATTCGGACTGATCGGACTTATAGAAGTGCGGAAAAAGAGCAAAGAACATTGTTACACGTACGTAATTTTACGTACATACGTGGAATTTGTTCTATCGTTTGGTGTAAAATTTGCTCTATCGTTTCGGGTATTTGTGCGGACAGACAGTGAAAAGGGACCGCGAAAAATTCCCTAGTTAAATTTTCCATAAGCAGAGGCTGCATAGCGGTACTCTGCTTGTGCGAAAATTTTGTTTGAACATCTGGCGGGAGCAGCTGTTGTGGTTCAAGGCCACAGCTGATATTGAGAGGCTGTAGGAGTGACCACTTGGTACCAACCAAGTGGGAGGTTTGTAGACGAGTCCAGTTGGGACCGAAAAATCGCCGGCGAGCGACCGAATAATTTTTTATTCACCGACGCATTTCGTCGACGGCCGCCATTTTTTTTTTTTTTTTTTTTTTTTTTTTTTTTTTTTTTTTTTTTTTTTTTTTTTTTTTTTTTTTTTTTTTTTTTTTTGAAAAAAAACAAAAAAAAATTTTTTTGCGTACTTTTGAACAAAAATTAAAGAAAAAATAAAATTTCATTATTTCGACATTTTTTAGATTTTCGGTTTTGCGATTTTGATTGTAGTTTTCACGTATTTCGTGATTTTGATTCCGATTTTGTATTTTGTGGCGCCCCGCAAATGAAGACGGAGAAAAAGAAGCGCCCATCGGAGAAGAAGAGGCGTCTTCTTCTGGATGAGGTAGAGGCGGATCTGGTGTCCGCATCTATTTTTGAAGCTGCTGTTGTGGACGATTGTGCGATTGAGGTTGGTGTGCCGGAGGTTCCGATGACGGATCCCAAGCAATTTGACGTACCGGAAGCTGCTGTCCGTGAAGAGTTGTCGCCTGATAGTGCCACTAGACGGCGTAAAAAGCCAGCCAGCGTGTCTTCAGTGCGAGACGCGCTGAAATGTGCTGTGCAGGGTATTGCTGGCCTGGCGACGGGTCATGCAATTACAGCCGCCCAGCTGGGTGCGGTGCTGCTTGCCGTAGGAGATATCGGCGATGCCGTCTCCGCGTTGGAGATGGAAAATGCCTGCAACAAAGGCAAGGTTGAGATCTTGGCAGCTGAGAATGCCTACCTCAAGGGCAGGCTGGAGAGCTTGGCGAAAGTCACTCCGCCCTCGGGTCTTGCTGCAGCTGCAGTGCCCAACCGTAGCGCTCGCCCGATCCGTGATAGGAAGGTGGTTGGGGCCACCACAGTGGCTGGGGCCACAGCGGTGGCAGCCGTTACGGCGGGACCATGGATTACGCCGCGACCGACTCCAAGGCCGAGAAAGCTGGTCGCTTTGCCTCCTCCTGCGGCAAGAACGTATGCGTTGGTTGTGAAGGCCGTCGCTGCGGGTGTGCCTACGGATGAGGTGAAGAAAAGGGTCTTGGAGGCAGGAAAGGCGCTGGCGGATGTTCGCGTCCGTGCTGTACGGCGACTGCAGGAAGGCGTTGCGGTGGAGGTGTGCAGCAGCAGTGAGTTGCAGCGAGTTGCGCAGTCAGCTGAACTAGCTAAGGCTGGCCTAGTGACGAGTGAGCCGAAGAGGGCTAGGCCAAAGCTCGTTATTCACGCTGTGCCGACTGAGGTAACCAACGTGGAGCTCGTGCAGCAGCTGAAGGAGAAAAATATGCGCGGCATATCGGAGGAGACGGACAAGGAGATATCTGTACTGAGAAGGACGACAGGAAAGGATGGTAAGAATATGGTAGTGATTGAAGTAAGTAGCAGGGTGAAGGAGAAAATGTTGAGTGAGAGGCGTGTTTTCGTGGGTTGGTTGTGCTTGCCGATTCGTGAGTACGAATTGGTACGCAGGTGCCACGGTTGCCTGGATTTCGGGCACCTTCGGGATGGCTGTAGGCGGGCTGGAAGGCTCTGCAGCAGGTGCGGTAGTGGTGACCATCTCGCTCGGGAATGCCCGAACGTAGAGTGTTGCCGAAACTGCCATCTGCGGGGACTTCCGGGCGCGCACTCCGTCATGTCGGAGGACTGCCCGGTGTATGTTAGGTTGTGCGAAAGAGAACGAATGAGGATTGTCGCCTAAAATGATTAGGTGCATCCAAATAAATGGGAATGCGTCTGCTGCGGTTATGAATGAGTTGAGTGTATATATGTGCGAGAATGAGGTAGATATAGCACTGATCCAGGAGCCATACTCCCATGATGGATCGGTGTGCGGATTGGGAAGATCCGCCAGGACTTTCACCAGTGCCAGGGTCGGGGGCAAAATTGACTCGGCCGTCTCTGTTGTTGGCGTGGGAATGGATGTTGTTCGTGTGGATGAATGTTCTAATGAATTCGGTGTGTGCGTGTATATCAAGAAGGGGGGAATAGAGCTGTACGCTGTATCGGTGTACTGTAGGTTCGGATCTGAAATAGAGCCGTACCTGCGGTATCTTGATGCAGTGTTGGCTAAGTGTGGACGTTCGCCTGTACTGATTGGTATGGATGCGAATGCTGTTTCTCCTCTCTGGTATAGTAAGAGGGGGGATACTGGCCAACCGAGTTGTGTGAGGGGCAGGCAGCTCGAGGAGTGGATTCTGGCCGGTAGTATGAATGTACTGAATGTTCCGAGTGAATGGTATACTTTCAGCGGACCGAATGGGCAGAGTGACATCGATGTCACACTGTGCAATCGTGCTGCTGACTGTTACGAGTATGAGTGGAGAATATTGCCTGAGTGGGGGGTGAGCGATCACAACCTCATTGAGCTGGTGGTGACTGCACCAGTGGATGACCATTGCGGGGTTTCTGCCCGTGGTAGACGGTGGCATACCGGTGGGGTAGACTGGATGGTCTACGGGGAAGAGGTCGCGGCTGAGATCTGTGAGTTGGTGAGGTTTCAGTCGATGCGGTTGGAGGAAAAGGTGGTTGAGCTGAGTAGGTGTGTGAATGCGGTGAATGACAGATGCATGAGTAAAAGAGTGGAGGGGCGTAGGAAAGTGGCTCCGTGGTGGAACCGGGAGCTAGGGGTGGAAAGAAGAAAAGTTGGTAGGTTGCGTAGAATCTACCAACGTTGTAGACGCCGTGGTGTAGATGCGCACACTGAAGGTGTGACCTTCAGGGCGGCCAGAGCTGAGTATGTGGCAAATATAAGATTTGCCAAGGAAAAGCACTGGCAGAAGTATGTGGATGAAATTGGAAATGCGGATGTATGGGGTCCGGTGTATCGTTTATGTATGCGTAAAGGTGCTCGGAATGATATTTCGAGTATCAGAGTAAATGACGGGTACACAAGCAATTGGGAGGACAGTGTGAATGCACTGATGAATGATTTCTTTCCTGGGATGGAACGGCAGGAAGAGGTGAATGTAGGCAGGCGGTACCCCCTGCCATTTGAATGGGAAGAGATCGATCAATCTGTGTGGAGCACGAAGGTGCGAAGTGCCCCAGGATTGGATGGCGTGACTGGTAAGATGATGAGAAGTGTCTGGCGGACTATTCCCGCACATGTGAGTAGCCTTTACGGTGAATGCCTGGAGAGTGGTGTGTTTCCGCGTGAATGGAAAGTAGGAGACGTGGTCATCCTTCCTAAGTCTCCGGACGGGATTCGGACTGACCCGTCCTCCTACAGGCCGATATGTTTACTGCCAGTATTCGGCAAGGTCCTCGAGCGAATGATGGTACACCGGTTGAATGTGAAGTTGGCAGACTTCAATGTGTCCGGCTCTCAGTATGGATTTACGAAAGGTAAATCGACTGAGGATGCCTGGATGCGTGTACGACAGTATGTGGATGGAAGTGTGAGTAAGTATGTATGCGGTGTGTTTGTGGATTTCAAGTCTGCGTTCAACTGCTTACGATGGGACCGCATCTTTGAGCGACTGGAAGAGGTTTCGTGTGAGGAGGCTCCGCTATGGCGAAGCTACTTCCACGAAAGGTATGCAGTGGTGTGTGGGAGCAATGGGAGAATTGTTCGCCAGATGGTGCGTGGCTGTCCGCAGGGATCTGTGGCCGGCCCTGCCATCTGGAATATGATGATGAATGGTCTCCTGGTTCAGTTGGAGGAGGCCGGTTGTGTTGTGGTCGCATATGCGGATGATCTTCTACTCTTGATTGAGGGGGGGAGTAGGTCCGCGGTGGAGGTGGCGGGAAGCCGCTACATGCGTATGGTTTGTGAATGGGGAGAAAGGATGGGTGTGAAAGTTTCCGAAAGGAAAACTGAATGTATGCTTCTGAAGGGATCCTTGGCGGCCAGTAGGCCGCCCAATATTCGTATGGAGGCGGTTGGGGTCCGATACGCGCGTGAAGTGAAGTACCTTGGACTTAAGGTTGGAGAGAGGCTGAGCTTTCGGCCTCACTTGCAACGTCTAAGGGGGCGCGTAGCCGGTTTGGTTGGTATGCTGGTGCGGGTGCTCCGCAAGGAATGGGGGCTCCAAGCCAGAGTGGTGAGAGTCCTGTATAGGAGTGTGTTTGTTCCGTGTGCTATGTATGCATCGTGTGTGTGGGCTGATACTATGCGCCACCAGTACGCGAGGGTGGGCATAAATTCGGTCCAGCGTTTGGTTCTGTATGCGTGTTTAAATGTGTGTAGAACCGTTTCAACTGAGGCGATGCAGGTTCTCATGGGAGAAATTCCATGGGACTTGGAGGTGCTTCGTGGAAGCATCCACTACCGTCTACGGCGGGGCATCCCGCTTGAAGGTTGTGCGGTTATGAATGATGATGTTCGGAATCTCAGTCCGCGCCATCAGCGTGTACTGGTTCTGAACAAGATGCGTGAGATATGGCAGCAACGATGGGATGAGAGTGTGAATGGCAGATGGACGCATATGTTCATTCCGAATGTGTGCTTTGCATCTGCGTATGGATTTGAGTTTGGTCTGTCCCTTGGGTATTTGCTCACGGGGCATGGCAGTATGAATGGGTTCCTGTGCAGGCGTGGACTGGCCACGGAGGCTAGATGCCCATGCGGGGCGGCGGAGGAGAGTGCTAAGCACCTTCTCGTAGAGTGTAGCCTGTATGGGGATTTGCGTGACTTAGGTGCTTGTGGGATCGTAGTGAATGGTGATAGTGTGGATGTGAGTGGTGTATTGAGCGTGAGAGAAAGGTATGAATGCTTGAATGCGTTTGCCGTGGCACTTTTTGAGAGAAGAATGAGAATGGTGCGTGAATGAGTGCGTGAATGACACGCAGGGTGGCTACAACCGGGTGAAAGACCAAGGTCGATTCCGGTTGTACCTTCGGGTTTTGGCGAACCCGCGTACCTGAGCTGGCCTAGCGGTGCCTAGGAATTTACAAGATTCCTTACCGTAGCTTTAACGAGCGGAGTACAAACCAAAGTACTCTTAAAACAAAAATGGGTACCACGGGGATCGGGAGCCCCACAGTAGAATATACTGTGCCCGATCGAGGTGAGGCGCCATTTGGCAGCAACGTGGTGGTTGTGGTTAATACCCATGTCGCGGGTACGGTCTTCGGATCGCAGGTGTGAGGTAACTGGCAAATGTAGCAATGCATTGCACTTATCTCGGGCACTGTCACTGCTTATGACAGTAGAGGTTTAGATAGTCCTCGCCACCAGCAGGTGGAGAGTCAGCTTGTAACTGATTCTATCTGCTAACTGCCAGTAATGGTGGTGCGTTGATTGAGCGTATCTCGATCCCTATAGTCGTAGGCGACTCGTGGTCTAAAGCATTGGCAACAAAATCACGTTAAATAATAACCTTTCACTGTCCCTATCTACTATCTAGCGAAACCACAGCCAAGGGAACGGGCTTGGAATAATTAGCGGGGAAAGAAGACCCTGTTGAGTTTGACTCTAATCTGGCAATGTAAGGAGACCTAAGAGGTGTAGCATAAGTGGGAGATATTAAATTTCGATTTAATATCAACAATGAAATACCACTACTCTTATTGTTTCCTTACTTACTTGATTAAATGGAACGTGTATTATATACATAGCCATTCTTAAAATGTATTTATATGTTTTTATGGTGTTTTGTTTTGATACAAGTTTCTTGTTTGAAATATTATGAGTTTGTTATACATACCAAACAAATTATAATGAAATTATAATTTTTGCTTTTGTGAATTTTAAAATATTAGTTTAATTCGGTATAACTCTTATACTTAGATATGATCCAATTCAAGGACATTTCCAGGTAGGGAGTTTGACTGGGGCGGTACATCTCTCAAATAATAACGGAGGTGTCCCAAGGCCAGCTCAGTGCGGACAGAAACCACACATAGAGCAAAAGGGCAAATGCTGACTTGATCTCGGTATTCAGTACATACAGAGACAGCAAAAGCTCGGCCTATCGATCCTTTTGGTTTAAAGAGTTTTTAACAAGAGGTGTCAGAAAAATTACCACAGGGATAACTGGCTTGTGGCGGCCAAGCGTTCATAGCGACGTCGCTTTTTGATCCTTCGATGTCGGCTCTTCCTATCATTGTGAAGCAAAATTCACCAAGCGTTGGATTGTTCACCCATACAAGGGAACGTGAGCTGGGTTTAGACCGTCGCGAGACAGGTTAGTTTTACCCTACTGATGACAAATATAGTTATTACAACAGCATTCCTGCGTAGTACGAGAGGAACCGCAGGTACGGACAATTGGTACAATACTTGTTCGAGAGAACAGTGGTATGATGCTACGTCCGCTGGATTATGCCTGAACGCCTCTAAGGTCGTATCCGTGCTGGATTGTAATAATAGTAATGGGGTTAATTATATTATATGGTAATATGACGTTGTAAGCTAGACTACATAAGTAATTTAGCGAAAATGTTTTTTACCGAAACCAATTAGTAATATAATATGGGTAATGTGTTTCTTATTATGCACGAGATTCATGTTAAGTGCCAATTATATAATACAAATTGTTTTCATATATAATGTAATACCTTGAATCAATTGTAAACGACTTTGGTATCGGGCAAGGTGTTGTTAATGGAAGAGCAGCTACCATACTGCGATCCACTGAAACTTAACCTATGCTCGATGATTCGAATATTTACTATGCAGATATATAAATATATATATATGTGTATTAAATATAAGGTAGCATGTATAATATTTATACTTGTTATGCATTAATAATTATTTATTAGTTGCGGAGGATGGGTGATGGATATATGATGTATTATATACTTATAAGAAAAAGTATTAATAAGTATTTACACTTATATTAATTATGGCTTTAAAAAATAATATAATATTATATATTTTTTTAAAAAGAACTTATCATAATAATAATAATTATATGATATAATATATAAAATCATTTTGATAAAAGTTTTTAACTTTAACATATTGATATTGTATTGTTGGTTGTTGTGTTGGAATAATAAGTATTTACTAATTTATATTTCTATTTTTGGTTTAATGTATAAATATACTTATAATTATGAGAACTTAATATGATATATATAAGATCTTATATATGATCATTTTGATGAATGGTTGAAATAAACATTAACATATTATTATTGTCATTTATAATTGTTGGGTAAATATACTTATATAAATAAGAATTTAATATGAAATATAATAAAATCATTTTGATGGATAGAAGAAAGAAGGTGGCAATAAACTTTAACATTAAAGTATATTGATATTGTATTGGATCATTATATATCTCTATACATAAGATCAATTAGTTGGATGGATGGTGGGCAATAAGCATTAACTTATTTTTAGTTAATGTATAAATAATGAGAACTTAATATGAAATATAATATATAAAATCATTATTAGATGGACGTTAGCAAAAAATATTCACATTAACGTATATTGATATTGTATAAATATTCTTATAATATAGAACTTATCATAAAAATTTTAAAATATATATAATTTAATAAATTGTATATGATCATTTTATATGATATTAATATGTGGAATAAGCATTTTAGGTTTTTTGTTGAACAAATGGATGGTATAACTAATAATAAAATGGCTTATAAAAGTTGGTGGTTAGAAAAAAATTTTAGTAAACTGAAATGTATCTTTACAATGTTATTAGGGTTAATAATGAAAAATGTTTAAAAAAATATATTTTATTTTAGGTTGTTAAATACCCTTTTTCAGCTTCTAGATAGACCAAAAGTTTTCTTTTCGTATTGTTATAAATTATAATTTTAACAATATAAAGTTAACTGAAATGTATCTTTATAGTGTTATTAGGATCAAACTAATAGGTTAATAATGAAAAATGTTGAAAAAAATATATTTTATTTTAGGTTGTTAAATACCCTTTTTCAGCTTCTAGATAGACCAAAAGTTTTCTTTTCGTATTGTTATAAATTATAATTTTAACAATATAAAGTTAACTGAAATATATCTTTATAGTGTTATTAGGATCAAACTAATAGGTTAATAATGAAAAATGTTGAAAAAAATATATTTTATTTTAGGTTGTTAAATACACTTTTTCAGCTTCTAGATAGACCAAAAGTTTTCTTTTCGTATTGTTATAAATTATAATTTTAACAATATAAAGTTAACTGAAATGTATCTTTATAGTGTTATTAGGATCAAACTAATAGGGTTAATAATGAAAAATGTTGAAAAATATATATTTTATTTTAGGTTGTTAAATACCCTTTTTCAGCTTCTAGATAGACCTAAAATTTATATTAAAATAATATAAATTATATGTTAAAATTTACCAAATCGACTTAAATTTTTTTGATTTATTATTAATTTATATTTTTATACATAAATATTGAAAAATATTATGAAATTTGTTGTGTTTTGAAAAAAGTGCAAAAAAAGGACCAATCCTACTTTTTTTTAAAAACTGATATAAGTTTAGGTCTCGACTATCTCTTTTTTAAAAATGGTCTATTTTCATATGTTTTGAATATACAAAACATACTTGTGCTTTCAAAAAAAATAATTTTAAAAATTGACTATTTTATAGTATCAATTTGATATGTTGTTAATATGAATGTGAACCAAAAATAAATT